>JAXIVJ010001786.1:0-127176 GCA_036785665.1 Chirona hameri
GATCACGGGACACAGCTCACAGCGGCGACCTTAACTCAAGTATGTACCCTGAACATCAGCGAACTTCGTGATGTCAGACCTAAGGGTACGAGACGGCATAAATAAATCCGTCTGAGGGCTGCTGTGTGTGAGCGAGTTAAAGAGATGCGGGAGACGAATCAAGAAGCCCCTCTTTACAGAGTCAACTCTTCCACGAGGTACATGGAAGAGCTCGGGGCGCCGCGTACGTCGACTTGGTGCTGACAGCGGAAACGTTGCCACAATATCAGGGCAGTCTATGTTGCCGCTGAATACTGAGCGCATGAACATTAGATCGGACCGAACGAAATGCGACCTGACCGATGCGCAGCCAAACAGCTCGAGCAATGACACATAATCAAGTGGTGGGCACGCTGCTTGGGTTTTAGATCCCAGCCACATCAGGAAACGGTGTTGAAGGCGCTCCAGCCGGCGCATATGGGTGACCGCAGCGCCTGACCAGATTACGCTACCGTATTCCAGTACGGATCTTACATGGGCCTTGTAGGCGGCGAGGGCTGCGGCATGGTCAAAGCGCGTTTGTTGTGTGCCAGCAGACATCTGCATGCTTCTAATTAGCAGGCCAAGCATGCGGTTGGCTTTAGCGACTGTGGCGTCAACGTGGTCCGCAAATGTAAGCTTGGCGTCTAAAATGACGCCAAGGTCACGCACGCGCACACATCGCTCAAGCTGGTGGCCGTCCAGCACGTACGATGAGGTGATGAGCGGAGGGTAAAAGTGATCGTCTTGCACTTAGCTGGGTTGAGTTTCAAACGCCAAGTTTTGGACCACAAACTGAGGCGGTCTAAATCGGCCTGGAGGGAATGAGTGTCCTCTGGGGAACTGATTCGGTTGAAAATTTTGATATCGTCTGCATAAGACAGGCACGATGTTTTGATGTGATTAGGAAGGTCAGCGACGTAACAGGTGAACAGAATTGGGCCTAAAATGCTGCCTTCCGGGGCCCCGGATAGTACCGGAGCCCAGTCAGAATGTTTCCCATCGAGAATGACTCGCTGGGATCGTTGGCTTAGGTAAGACTCAAGCCAGCTGAGCGCAAGACCTGAGATGTTAAAAGAGCACTTGAGCTTGTGTAAAAGTAAACTATGGCTCACACTCGTAAAGGCGGAAGAATAATCAGTGTAGATTGCGTCAGTTTGCAATCCCTTTGTCAGTGAGGTCCAGCAGTGTTCCAAAAAACAAGCCAAGTTGCTCAGGCAGGAGCGTTTAGGAAGAAAACCGTGCTGAGAAGAAGGCAGTGCTGGAAGGCATGCTTGGAGCAGGCTCTCGCACACTACCTTCTCCAGAACTTTGGAGCAAAGTGTTAATAATGAGATTGGTCTGTAGTTGTCTGGAAGCTTTTTAGAACCATTTTTGAATACAGGAATGATGTTGGCCCGCTTCCAAGTTGACGGAAACACCCCGGAGCGCACCGACAATCGACATATGATGTCGATAGGGATCGCAAACTCATCCGCACATTCGTGCTGAATGACGGCTGGCTTTGATCGTAGATCGTAGCCAGCCGTCATTCAGCGGACCTCCACCGCACCTTCGCTGTGTTATTGTTTCTTTATGGCCGTGCACGCCATAAAGAAACCCGCCCGCCGCTGGTTTCACGTTTATGTGTGTTTTCCATGTGTTGGCGATATAATGGTGGCATGGCATGAGGGCGGCCAATAACAAAACGGCCCAGACAGCATCCAGGGAGCGGTGTGACTGGACAAACTGCCTATCGACCCCGGCGCATCCACTGGCGGGTGGTCGTCAGTGGCAGCGGCCGGCCAGCGTCAGGCCTTCGCCGTGTGACTTGTGGCAGACCTTCGCCGCGTGACTTGTGGCAGAGTCAGTCCTTCGCCGCGTGACTTGTGGCAGAGTCAGTCCTTCGCCGCGTGACTTGTGACAGAGTCAGTCCTTCGCCGCGTGACTTGTGGCAGAGTCAGTCCTTCGCCGCGTGACTTACCGGCCACACCTGGCGTCCCACTCAACTCACTGAGGTTTGGTCCCCGCTGAGCACGCAAACCTCTCGGACCTTACGACCTTCGAACCTTATCGTTCTCCGATCCAGTGCTGTGAGGTCAGGAGCCGCCCCAGTCTCGGTCAGCAGCGGGTCAGCAGCGGGTCAGCGGCGGGTCAGCGGCGAGTCAACGGCGAGTCAGCGGCGGGTCAGCGGAGGGCCAACGGAGAGTCAGCGGCGGGCCAACGGAGAGTCAGCGGCGAGTCAGCGGCGAGTCAGCGGCGAGTCAGCGGCGGGCCAGCGGAGAGTCAGCGGCGAGTCAGCGGCGAGTCAGCGGCGAGTCAACGGCAGGTCAGCGGCGGGCCAGCGGCGGGCCAGCGGCGAGTCAGCGGCGAGTCAACGGCGAGTCAGCGGCGGGTCAGCGGCGGGCCAACGGAGAGTCAGCGGCGGGCCAACGGAGAGTCAGCGGCGAGTCAGCGGCGGGCCAGCGGCGGGCCAGTGGCGGGCCAGCGGCGGGCCAGCGGCGAGTCAGCAGCGGGCTAGCGGATAGTCAGCGGCGGGTCAGCGGAGAGTCAGCAGCGGGCCAGCGGCAGATCGGCGGCGAGCCAGCGGCAGGTCAGCGGCAGGTCAGCGGCAGGTCAGCGGTAGTCTGCAGGTATGGAGGCCATCGGCCGGCTGCTGTCCGTGGGCCGCACCTGGTCCGAAGAGCAGTTCAACGGTACGGCTATGACCAAGGAGCTGCGTGTAGTCGCCTTCCACGACCCACCCTACATCTCAGTTCTGCAACAGGAGGACGGCTCCTTCCACTACGAGGGCTACCTGTACGACCTGTGGCAGACGATCGCGCACGGGCTGCACCTGCAGTACCGAATGGTGACGCTGCGGGAAGCCGCCTACGGCAGCACCGACCTGAACGGCACCTGGAACGGCCTGGTCGGCGAGCTCGTCTACGGCCAGGCCGACGTGGGGCTCACCTGGCTGTCGCTGCGCCAGGACCGCGCTCAGGTGATCGACTACGTGGCGGCGGTGCCGGTGGCGCAGGATCAGTACACGTTTCACGTGCGGCAGGGCTCCGGCGGGATGCCACAGATCACACCCGACATGTTCAGCTCACTGCTGAAGCCACTCCACATGAACGTGTGGTGGACGCTGCTGGTCTCGCTGCTGGTCGTCTCCGTGGTGCTGCGCGTCTCGCTGCGCTTCAACCACGAGCGCGCCGAGAGCAGAGAGACGGTGGCCGACATGACCTGGGGGTCGTGTCTGCTCTCCAGCTTCATGTCTGTGGTCGGGCAGGGCTGGGCCATCACGCCCGACTCACTAGCCGCCCGCACCGTCACCATCTTCAGCTGGGTGATGGGAATCCTCATCTACGTCAACTACACGGCCAACCTGATTTCCTACCTGACCATCACCACCGTGGACAAACCCATCAGCAGTCTGAAGGAGTTCTCAGAGCAATCCGGCTGGACGTTCGCCGTGGAGCGTGGCATCGGTATCCTGAACGACTGGCAGGTCAGCGCCAACCCGTACGAGCGGGAGCTCTACTCGCGTGTGGCGAGCAAAGAGGGCTACATCGAGCTGGACGGCAGTAAGGAGAACGCGCGGCACGCCCTCCAGCCGAACGTGCTCGTCTACATCGACATCAACCGCATGTTCTTCACCGTCGGCACCGAGGCGTGCATCACGACGCCGCTGCTGGATCAGCTGCCGGTCAAGTCAAACAGCTACCTGGTGATGGCCAAGGGAAGGGAGAAGATGCACAACGCAATCAACCAGATGATGCGCGTGCTGAACCAGGCGGGTACCATCTCGCGGCTACAGGCTCGGTGGCTCAGTGCCGGCAAGGAGATGTGTGGTGCCTCGGCTGGCTTCAAGGAGCTGTCATTGGGCGATGTGCTGGCCGTGCTCGTCCTGGTCCCTCTGGCCCTCATATGTAGTGTGGTCATCTTCTGTCTGGAGTGGCTCTGGGCCAGATGCAAAGCCTGCCAGCGTCGCACGCAGGTGTGGCAACAATACCCATACGACCACAAGGCTGGCATCAAGGCATCAGGCAAGGCAGGAATCTGAGTAGGTGAGGGCGAGGCCACACAAGGATAGGATTGTCAACACAGTTTGTCCTTGATATGATTATCACTAAAAAATGGATTTGCTGGAGGGTTAGCATGTGTATACGACTATTGTTGAAGTTATAACACAGTTATAAGTTATATTGTTGAAGCTAGCGTAATAATCCTTCGTGAAAACGGCTATTTACTTAACAATATGTATATATTATATCTATCTAATCTAATTATAGACTGGCATATAATGGGTTCATAACCCGTCACTTATGATGCAAAGTCGACAATCACGCCGCTCCAATAGCCCAGGTTTTACTCCATTCAGTTTGCAAACTCAATGTTTTGAATGGAATTACATTATTTTGCTATGCTGTTTAATGCGGTAAGCATTTTCCAACTTTAATGTAATAACAGGTTCAGTGCAGACTGGTTATTGATTCGACTCTGATTGAATCGATTGGAATCGTTCAATCAAAATCCCTTGAATCAAAGGAGAATCGATTCACCACCGGATTTTGTGATTCATGAATCATGATTGAATCAAAACCCGCATAGAAACAAGGCTAATTGAATCAAAAAGACTGTGCAATGCTATTTCAATGGTGAGTCAAACGTGATTTGATATTTTAAAAAAAAATTGATTCTTTGAATCAGAAAGAATCATTTCTCAAAATGGATATCCATGAATCTGATTGACTGAATCATTCATATTCCAAAATGAATCGTGATTGAATCCTTCTAAAAAAGGTGAATCAATAACCAGTCTGGTTTAGTGGGTGCTACTAGCCTTGCTATCTGTCACACTTTTATCATGTAAAAAAATCAAAAACGCAATACCCCGCGAGTAAGATTATATTGTGTGTTACACCCTTTTCCTACAAGACTTTGAAAATACCAAGTGTTTCAAACAAGTGTTTCAAATATGAGATATCATTTTCATGTACCTCCTTTTTATCAATTATATCGCATGTACTGTGAACGGTTGACCGCTTGGGACCCTACTTTTCGGCGATGACTTTGAAGACACTAACAAGCATGAACAAAATTCTCGCAGTAGACGTTTCAGACCCAGCGCCTATTCTTATTATTAAGGATGGTTAATAATAAATGAAAATTTAGAGCACTTTCCATTCACTTTTAATATTAAAGTTCGCGCAGGGAATTCAGTCTGTGGGTAGAGCCCGTAGAGGCTATCGTGAAAGGGCGGAGCCATGCTCTGACGTCAGAACTTAGCTCCGCCCTGACTGACCTTGAACCGGCCCTGTCCGACCCGGACCGTGACTGGTCAGATGCGAGTGGTGGGTGGAGTCAAGAGTGGGGCCACAGAGCGACCGGGCGTTATTCTCCATTCAAGTCCCAATTTTATTTAACATTACGAGTGAATGGAAAGTCAAAATACCCAATATTTTCGGTTGACAATAGCCAACCTTGATAATAAAGATTGGCGTAGGGTCTGGAACGGCCATTGCGAGAAATGCGTTCATTTTAGTTATTGTCTTCAAAAGTTATCGTCCAAAAGTAGGGTCCTAAGTGGCAGAGGCGCAGCCAGGGGGAGGGAAGCCCCCCCCCCCCCCCCCTTACGGGTCACAGGGGGCCCCGCCGAGATTGCACAGATAGCATTTGCCTTAGCTAAATGGCTTTCAAAAAGTCACAGAGGAGCCCTCAAACCAGGCAAGGGTCACTCTGGTGCCTGTCAAGGGCCCTCAGAGACACTGAAGGGCTTTCGAAGCCGGCCCAGGGGACCTCTTGGGCATGTCCAGGGGCCCATTGAGCCCACCGAGGGGCCCAAAAAACTATCCAGGGGCCTCTCGAGCATGCCCAGGGGCCTCATTGAGCCCACTTAAGGGCGCTAAAACATGCCCAGGGACTTTTCCAGCATGCCCTCGGACCTATTGAGCCCACTCAGGGGCCCCCAAAACCTGCCCAGGGGCCTCTAGAGCATGTCCACTTGTCCAGGGAGCAATTGAGCATACCCACGGCCCAACAAACCTCCCCAGTGGCCTCTCGAGCATGTCCATGGGCCCATTGAGTATATTCAGGGGTCTCTCGAGCCTGGCTAGAGGCCATTATAGACTGTTTTGGGGCCTTTTGAACCTGACCAGGGGCCCGTTATAGTTTTCCCAGAGGCCTATCAAGTCTGTTCAGGGGCCTCTCGAACCTGCCCATGGCCCATTAGAGCCTGTCCAGAGGCCTCTCGAGCTGGCCCAGGGCCCATTGTTCAGGGGCCTCTCGAACCTGCCCAGGGGCCTCTCGAGCTTGCCCCCTCTCGAGTTAGCCCAGGGGCTCATTGAGTCTATTCAAGGGCTTCTTGAACCTGCCTAGGGCCATTAGTCTGTTCAGGGGCCTCTCGAGCTTTCCCAATGGTCCATTGATCCTGTTCAGCGGCCTCTCGAACCTGCACAGGGCTATTAGAGTCTGCTCAGGGGCCTCTCCGCTTGCCAAGGGGCCATTGAGTCTATTCAGAGCTCTCTCGAGCTTATCCAGAGGGCCATTGAGTCTGTGAACGGGGCCCTCGAGCCTGCCCAGGGGATGCTAGTCGTCACCTGGAGCGCCTGCTATAGCTGGAGCGCCTGCTATAGCTGGAGCGCCTGCTATAGCTGGAGCGCCTGTTATAGCTGGAGCGCCTGCTATAGCTGGAGCGCCTGCTATAGCTGGAGCGCCTGCTGGAGCGCCTGCTAGCCGTGGTCGGCGCGGTCATAATGAGCGGTAATGTGCTGTACTCTGACCCACCTTGTGCAATGTTTGGTTGGGTTTAAAAATGGTAATTTGATAAGTCTGATGCGTTTTTGAATTCAGGGGGGGTGGTAGTACAAAATTATTTAAGAATTTTCCTCTCAGGAGAGTGTGTGCTGCAATATTTGTCAGCGGTCCAGGGGACCGCTGACAAATATTGACAGCGGTCACCGACGGGAGGGTCGGGGGGAGGTCTGGGAAAACTCCCCCACTTTTAGAAGGCGGAGGAAGGGGGTCGACCTCCCCCCACGCACACACACACACACACACACACACACACACACACACACACACACACACACACACACACACACACACACACACACACACACACACACACACACACACACACACACACACACACACACACACACACACACACACACACACACACACACACACACACGCGCACGCACGCACGCACGCACGCACGCACGCACGCACACACACACACACACACACACACACACACACACACACACACACACACACACACACACACACACACACACACACACACACACACACACACACACACACACACACACACACACACACACACACACACACACACACACACACACACACACACACACACACACACACACACACACACACACACACACACACACACACACACACACACACACACACACACACACACACACACACACACACACACACACACACACACACACACACACACACACACACACACACACACACACACACACACACACACGCACGCACGCACGCACGCACGCACGCACGCACGCACGCACGCACGCACGCACGCACGCACGCACGCACGCACGCACGCACGCACGCACGCACGCACGCACGCACGCACGCACGCACGCACGCACGCACGCACGCACGCACGCACACACGCACACACACACACACACACACACACCACATCGGTCATCGGTTCGTCATAACGCTGAATTGATTTAATAGCATTTTTAGCTTATTATCCGAGCTACAAGGCCCACCGCCTATATTTCTGGGTTTTATCAGGGAACCGTAAGAATTTCGAAGTACATACCTACCATGCAAGTACATACTATAACATGAAAATCCACATGAGAAAATGCTGCAAAGGCTTAAATACACGTATCAACAAGGGGGCATATTTTTTCGTCATTTCTGCCGCCCACACACTCAAAAGCCGACCCCCACCTGTTGTCAGCTAAGATATGTTTTCTCTCCTGTACGTAACAATACAAATTAGTAGTGCGCTCAGTACAATGCCTACTGAGGGTCCTGATTCAATCCAGCTCATCAAAAGTGGACGACGAAAAATTGTTAAAAAGGGACTTCACAAAATAAAGTGGCCGAAATCCGTAGAGTTTTTCATATCCAGGGGTATTTTTATGGTTGGGGGCCTCTCCCATGGGCTTGACCCCCCCCCCCCCCCCCCCCCCCCCCCCCCCCCCCCCCCCCCCCCCCCTCCTTCTGAAGGTCTGGATGCGCCCCTGCTAAGTGGTCTACCGTGCACAGTAAGAATATTCTACAACAAAGAGCTTAACTTTGACAGGCAGTATAGGGTCATTACAAACATATTTAATTTTCAACGCAGGCATGTCTACATGCATGCCTGCTACAGATGCAAGTAAACGCTATGCAGTGCATCGAACTGCTGCTATTTTGGCGAAGTTGGCCCCGAGTTTTGCAAATTCATCTTTACTGCCTTATGACTAATATAACGAAAATGTATATTTGTTCATAACAGTTTCATGACAGATGGCGAAATCGCATCATTTTGTATCATGTATTTTTTGCGTTGTATTTTTATGTTTTACCATGTATTTTGTGTACTTATCTGGGACTGTAATACTAATATAATATATAGTTATAAATCGTTCATCGCACATCGTGTTATTTGCATGTTTCATTTTGTGGACGTTGTGTAAAACTGAAAAATCAGCCTTCCATATTCTCGAACACCGGCTGATATTCTTATCGATATCAATATAGCGCTTTTCACTATAATATGCGTGAAAATAGTGAGTATGATAGCGTAAATAAATGAATAGCAAATAATATCAGCATCGGTAGCAGCTGGCGGTCTATTTGTGTATTTTGTACGTTTCTGCGACTGTAACATCGTAGTAATGATTTGTGCATTAGGGTGCTGCATCTGGCTATGTTATATTGAGACAATCCCTGATTACATGGCCAACTCACCCTGATTACACCCTGATCAATCACCCTGATCCCTGATTACATGGCCAACTCACCTATTGTTGTTATCAGATCATCACACTGATCCTGTCAATTATTTGGATAAATGTGCGCCTTCCTATTTTATGCCATATGTTCAGCAAGAGCCTTAGTTTTTCATCCCGAAAAGGATCCGCTATCTCCACTCACTTGTGCGTTTGTTTTAATATAACGCTTTGAAGTGTCGTTCGTGCGTGTCTGTCATGTTATCACTGATAATTGAAACTAAAACTGAGACAAATTAAAGTTTAAAACGAGCAAAATGTTATTTTTATCAAAACATTGCCTCTATTCATCATCGAAAGCGAGCGCTGAGTGTGCAGCACGTGGTGACCTAACACAACTAACTGAAATTACAACTATTTTACTCCAAGGCCCTATAACAACAGGTTGGACAAAGTTTTAGACCAAATTATACCAAGTTTTGCAATAGCATTGTGGTAACTTATCCATACAGTGGTAATTCCAGTCATAATGCCACTCAAACTGGGAATTATGACAACAACAAAATATTTTGTTTTCACATTATCACTGTTTTTTAGTTATTATAAAGAACAGATACATTATAGTGCAGGATTCTTAGTAGTAGGATATATTTATTTTTTTGCACGACTACTTTTGCCAGATTGTACAATTCTGTCGCGCCAGGGAAAAATACAAATATCAATTTATAATAATAATATAATAATAATTACGTTTATTTCGCACCAGCACAGGAACATATATTTGCAGCGCATACAATGGGAAGGAGATAGTACACAAGACAGACACAACATAACACAAGTCATACACTAGCCAGGGTCAATGCCCCTCAGCCACTCGTGGTAGTCTTGGTTCCGCTGACTACCGATCCGATTCAGGTGGGACGCAAAAAGGTTGACAATGTAATTTTTTTTCTGCTGCTGGGAGGTTAAGGGCCATTAGGTCATACTCTCGTCTAATATGGAGATGTGTTTTTGCTACGATGCCATTATGGCCTATGACACTTGCACACAGGGTCTTTATAATACTGTTTTCACTAGAATGAAGCTTCTTGTAAAACAAGAGTTGTCTGCTAGCAACTAGCATTGGACAGGGAAGAAACTTAAGGGACTTACATAGAACATGATTTCTGGTCCACACTGGCACCTTTACTAATTTCTTGATACATGAATGATATGCCACACACAGTTCACGGAAGGTCTTCTTATCCCTGAGTGTGTCCCACATCTCACAGCCATGTTCATACACCCGCGAGTCACGGGGGGGGCTTTTTGTTAGCCCCCTTAGGAATATTGGGAATATCTCAACAAATAATGCAGATATCGACGCCAAACTTTCAGTACTTTTCCGAGCATCGTGTTTACACCTTTTGTACGACTATGAAGTAATTTCTTCAGAATTTTGTTGAGATATAGTGAATTTAGTGACGTCACAGAACACGATTTAACACAAAAATCAGTTAAACTTTGCCAAGCCGTACAAATGCCACATTTCAAGCAAAATGCAATCGAAAATCATTAAAAGGTAGACAATTGCAAGGGCTACAAACCAGTTATCTCGAAATTTCTCAAATTCTGATTTTTTACCCAAAAAAATTCAAAAAAAGTATGTGCTTTTAAAAGGCCCACAAAATCACATTTTCAAAGATACTGAAAAAAAAACGGAATATATGTCAGATAACGACATATGGGAAACTAACATACCAAATTTCAAAATGATGTCATCTTCTTTGACTGACATGGCATATAAATAATGATAAATCATGACGTCATATTTTGAAATTGCGTTTTTTGGCTTTTATTGACCAGATACAGACCAATAAATGCCAGCACTGTATTTGTTAGATAAAACTGATAAAGGAACATGCTTTTGTCATTTATATTTAACAATTTCAAATTTTGATCTTCAGTAACCTGACCTTGACCTGAACTTGACACTAATTTCACGTAAATGAAGTCAGGTAGTATAATGACTATCACTACCGAATTATACGCGTAAAGGCATCCATAAAACATGTGCTGCATGACTTCGTAGATATTTTGTGTGTAGTGACCTTTTGTGACCTGACCTTGACCTTGATCTTTTCCAACAATCACACTTTAGCTCCTGTGGAATATGTATCATACCTTTGACAGTACTTTGGGTGATCATAGGCGCAATCGAAGGTCATGGATGGCAAGTATTGTCCATAAACTCAAATACCTCGATTTTGACGTTTGACTTGACCGTGACTTGACATGTGACCTTAATTTGAAATTATTAAGTGTGCGTTAGGCTTATCTGATTGAGCGCTTTCGAATGCCGCCTTGCGCGTCCCACTGCGATCATTGGTTCGGAAGTTACCAGGGGGGCTACCCCCCCCCCCCCCCCCCCAGTAAGTCGTGTTACAGAATATACCCCAGTGACTGCCGGGTTAAAGAGCTTGATCACAATGTCCTTGTTGGCATGACCAACCCTAGCACAGGTCATATTTGCACTATAATACATCAGTTGCTTTACCCTGCGGATGTCCCCTCCGTCACTGATATTTGAGGCCAATATGTGCCCTAGGTATTTAAATTGGTTGACCCAGGCCAGCTTGTGACCATACACAGAGATAACTGGGGGCTGTCAACTAGTCAGATGTGATGATACATGTGGTCGTTGAGGATTGAGCAGCATACAGACAGTCTTCTTTACATTGAATTTGATATCCCTTGAGAAACCAAATGTTTCACACGTATTAACTAGCTCTTCCAGACCTGCCATAGTGGGCGAAAGTAGCATAATGTCGTCGGCAAGGGCAAGCACATTTACAGAATATTCACCAATGTGGCATCCTAGAGGTGACATCCGCAAGTTACAGAGAAGATCATCAATATAAACATTGAACAGCAGGGACGCGAGGTTGCCACCTTGAAGCACACCATTTTCTACAGAGAAGGAATCAGTTTGCCCATTTCACTCCCATCTTTTGGTTCCTGTACCAGCTCAGTAGAAGTTTCAGGTAGGATGAGGGAACTCCTCTTTCAGACAGTATTTTAAAGAGCTTTGAATAACAGACTCTATCAAATGCTTTACTTGCATCAAGAAAGCAGGCATATACCGGACTGCCCAACTTAGTATTGTGGTTAATTGTTTCTTTGAGTACATAAGTAGCAAGAGTGGTGGAATAGTTCAAGAAGTTATTAAAAGGCCAGTTTACCTTTTCAGAGGAATGTGCGTGCAGACTGAGAGAGAATGTGACAGTCATCCAAGTCCTGGATTAAATGGCGTCTTTCCACATATTGGCCAGATCGCAATACCTACGTGTATACTCATCGCTAATATAATTACATCATAGACACTCTGCTGGACGTAGTCAGTGACTTCAGTCGCAACATGGACGAAGGCCGTGTCACGAGTCTGCCCGATGGACCTGTCCAAGGTATTTGATTGCAGGAACCGTAATATGCTACTGAACCAGCTATAGCATATTTTGCCACTCTGATTCGAATAATATTTTCGAGGTTGCAAACAGATCTTAAAAGGACGTGAAACGGAGCGAGATGTTCCAGTGGGAGTGGTGGCATCATCTACACCATAAACCCGCGCCGTGCCGGGGGCGTCTGAACGCCTTCCTTCTAACTCGGCTCTTATGGGGAGAAACGGAATATAAAAAACTGTTCGATAGCTCGTGAAAAAATCATTTCGAAACTACTTCAGTAGTTTTTTTACTCAGGTCAATATAGAGGTCCCCAGATATCATCGTAGATCAAATTTTACCATTTTAGGACTTTGCCCCAGAAAGCCCAAAATATATCGGGAACTATTATAGGTAAGGAAAAAAGGAAAAAGCAACCGAAAGCTCTTGAAAAATGCTACCGCCATGGTGTCCTCAAATTTTAGCTCAGGTCAGGTCTCAGAGTTTAGGCTCCAGAATTCAGAGGCTATCAAAGGTCATGAAGACTGTTTTGGCAAATAAGTTGTTAGATAATAGCGTCTTATCTAAGCACGATAGAACAATAACTTTAACGTTATCGTGTCTATCCCCTCAAGGCGCGTCAACAAACCAGCGTCATTTCATGTTTCATAGATGTTTCATCTTTGTTTTTTATTTCTTTCTTTACTTTTCCACAACGTTTTATCACAATTCATGCATGTAAACTAGCAAGGAAACTGACATTGCATCGCAAAATGTATTTTTTCTTCTTCAAATAAACTAACATAACGCCTATGTCGGGACGCAAATGAAAACAAAAACTACACAGCCGGGTATCAAGGTCTCCTGACCAACAGCAATCCAAAAAAATAGAATTGCCTATTTTATAATTGATTCATAAATAACACATAATTCAATAATTACAAACGTGTGCATTATACATATTTTTGTGGTGGCTTAAAGAGACCTAACAACTTGGTGACTTTGGCAAAATCACTGGACCTTGGCTTCACAATGGCCGTTTTCACGAAGGATGTATTCGCCGGGCGCGTTATCCGGGTAATATTTCGGGCGATTGGGCGTTTCGGGTAAATGGGTCTATAGCTCGTAAGAACATGGCTTTTCCAGGTGATTTTTGGTATCAATTGAAACTTTATGAATTAATGCACTTTTCTGGATATTCCATTTTATTGATAACACCATAGTTGACTTAAAATTAACAATTTCATCTTAAATTACCGGGTGATCGAGAATGAATGACCCAAAAATAAACAAGTCACGTGCAAAAGTATTTTTTGTTTTCATTAGCACGTGCTTCGATCGACCTAGTAATTTTCAGATCGTGGCGACGCTCTTGCACACATACCTACTTTGAACTATGAAGCATTAAGCAACAATGTAAATAGGATATATCTCCTGTAGTTAAGCTTTTCTCTTTTATTGTTTTATTTTTCAATGTTACTTGTCTCCATCGTTACAAAGGCGTAATCGTCATCCAATGAAATTATTTGTGTAACAATCTGGTTTTGTGTCAGACTCATTGTTCTTTATGCTGTTAATATTGTCCTGAGTTGTCATTATGGTAAGGTGATGACACTGAAATACCTGATTTTATAGCAGTGTATTGGTGCTTTAGTGTGTCAACTTATGGCACTTATCGTCCACAGTCCACACCACCAATAGCATGAAAAGTCGGATGTTTAGGCGTGACCAGTGATTGGATGTTAACCTTATGTATGATTGATAAATCAAGGTATTCAAAATCAATATCCTGGGTAGGAGTTGTGATCAATACATTCATGAAAATGCCTACTCAGCGTTTTTGTTTGTGTGATGAAGAATATGGAAGTGTTTTATTTAACTTCTTGTGATTGAATTTGAATGCAGGATAACAATATTATAGGCAGTGAAAAGTGATGCACCTGGATTGCTTATTTGCTCAATGTAATTTAAGGTGGTTGTGCTGTTTAAAGAGTGTCTTGCCATTGAGTTTCTGTTTAGTATGGCGGTAGTGTAGATACTGTCATCCCCTGATCTAACATAATCTAGGCAAAGCCATATTCCCTCTAGACACCAGAGATGATATTTGAGGATATTAGAGGCATCTCTGATTTTGCCATTTAACCAATAACAAAGCAAGGAAAAACACTGATTGGTTTAACTTTAAAATATTGTTTAACATGCTGGATTTAAGTGGGCCGTCTGATTGCCTGCCAACCAGCATTAACTTAACTTAACCCTCGCCCTACGGAGGCTTTTTTCACCTTCGCCCTATATTATATACAGGGGTCCGAAAAAGACCCCCCCCCCCCTGTTAACTTCCAAACCAAGCAACATAGAGCAACGCGGTAAGAACCAACATGTTGCCGGTCCTGTTTGGAATCTAACGGTATGTAATGTTTAAGGTTTCGGGTCAACAAGTGACCTTCCAGGTCAAGTGAATGACTTAGATCGACCACGTCCAGAACAGCGATTTTGCTCCGTCAGAAAACCTCAAAATTGGAAATTGATAAATGTAAATAAAAAGGCATGTTCTTAGACCAGTTTTGTCTCAAATACAAAAGAGCTATTTTTGTTTGTATCTGGTCAAAAAGTCCCCAAAAGTTATTAAAAAAATGACGTCATGAGTTGCTTACACTTAGGGAGCCATAACTCAGTCAAAAATAGAGATATTGCTTTGAAATTTTGTTTGGGTATTTTCCATACTCAGTTCTCTCAAATGTATTCCATTTTTTTACTTCTTTGAAAATTTTGATTTTGTTGTGATTTTTCCACAAAAATCAGTATTTGTTCATTTTAGGGGTCAAAAACCCAAAATTACGAAAATCTGAGATTGTCATTTAAAGAAAATGGCATTGTATATATGTGCTGAATTGCTTTTGCAATTTGCTTCAAAACTCTGTTTTCTACGATTTTTCAAACATTTATCATTTTTCCACCAACATAACGTCACCAAAATTGCAAAAAAAATATCAAAATTTCACAAATCATGATCTCCCAAATTTCTGTACCAATTTCAATGACATTTTTACAGCATACGTATAATTGTTGTGATCTCAGCTACTGAAAGTTTCAGCAAGATTATATGTATGGGTAAAAAGTTAAGCAAGAAATAACCCATGGGGGGGTCGTTTTAGGGCCCCCGTAGGGCGAGGGTTAATTCACCAACTTTCAGAATAGGTATGTTATGGAAGTTGGTCTTCTTGACATTTGTATGCACTATGCATGCACACAGCATACTGACAGGTACGAGATGACAAAATATATAGCATTTCACTGAATATGTTTTGAAATATTAAAATTGAATGATGCAATTAAATTGCTATTACTCTTGAGAGGAGAGGCGCCAAATTTAATAATTTGCTCTTAATTGTCTTGAACCATCAACCAGTGATCACACATATTCATGGGGCATTGGAAGGACATTAATTGCATCATTCAATTTCATAAATACTCGTGGGATTAGCCTTCTTTTATGCAGGTAGAGTAAGGTGATTTGAAGGGGCGAGACTGGTGGAGGGGGGGGGGGTGGGGTGGGGTGGGGTGCAACCTCGGATGGGCCCAAGAGGCTCTTTGTTGCACTTTTCTTTTATGTCTTTATGTCTTTATGACATGAGAGATCAATAATGGTCATGAAATATGTGCTAAATTCAGAGGTTGCGGCCGCCAAAAGCGATAAAACTGTGCAACTGCGGCGGCGCCCCCACACGATAATGAGCTACATGACCTATTTGACCTAGTTTGGTCTCTGTGACATCACAGGTCACCAATTGGAGGTCAATCAGGGTGCTGTGAGATGAGATAGAGTCGGCCTAACGAATAATGTGTGAATCATGAGGAACTTAGCATTGGTTCACAATGTAAAATATTTGGTGCCTCTGGGATTCGAACCCACGGTCGGCAATAGGCGTTTCGACATTGGTCAACCCCCAAGCCCATTGACCACTTTTCGCCTGGAATATAAAAAATGGTAAAAGTAAACGTTGTAGCCAAGGCTTGTAGTTATCTTGTCCAGCTGTCAGATTTAAAATATGTCCCATAGGTTACGAGTCAGCATCGTCTGAAAATTGTCCATTTAACATGGGAACCCAATGTTCTAGTAGGTGTTGAGCACCCAAACGCCGAGTGCTGCCAACTGTTACCGGTGGGGGCTGGGCTGGCCGGCCGCCGGCCGGCCGGCGTATTTCGGTTCCCCGCATTCTAATTGTCACCGACTAGCGTAAAAGGAGACATAAGTCAGTCAAAACTATAGATATTGCTTTGAAATTCGGTTTGGGCATCGTTCATACTTGGTTGGAGTAAATCCAAATGCTCCCAGTTTTGGAATATATTTGAAAATTTTGATTTTATGATGAAATAACTTTTTTTTGGTTGAAAATAGCAAAAAAATCACATTTTAAACATATTCAAAAATCGAAAGATTATTGAAGTACCAAGTATGGACGATGCCAAAACCGAATTTCAAAGCAATATCTATATTTTGTACTGACTTATGTCTCCTTTTACGCTAGCCGGTGGCAATTAGAATGCGGGAAACCGAAATACGCGGCCGGCCGATCGCCTGATGTCATGTGGCGCATGCGTAGAGCAAAATGTCCATGTCGTCTAATTGTCACCGACTAGCGTAAAAGGAGACATAAGTCAGTCAAAACTATAGATATTGCTTTGAAATTCGGTTTGGGCATCGTTCATACTTGGTTGGAGTAAATCCAAATGCTCCCAGTTTTGGAATATATTTGAAAATTTTGATTTTATGATGAAATAACTTTTTGGGGGTTGAAAATAGCAAAAAAATCCACATTTTAAACATATTCAAAAATCGAAAGATTATTGAAGTACCAAGTATGGACGATGCCAAAACCGAATTTCAAAGCAATATCTATATTTTTTACTGACTTATGTCTCCTTTTACGCTAGCCGGTGGCAATTAGAATGCGGGAAACCGAAATACGCGGCCGGCCGATCGCCTGACGTCATGTGGCGCATGCGTAGAGCCAGTTTTTCACATTCCCGTCTCCCTACAACTAGCCACACCCGCAGACCACGGGAGACGCAGCTAGGCGGCCATCTTCTCCGCAAAAATGATACAAACTAAGTGGCTAATTATCATTAAACCTTGTTTTTAAAAGTTAATATGATTGAAAACATGAATGGACTAATTCATCTAGTTTTCATTGAAAAAGCTATTATTCCTGAAAACCATGTCGTTGCAAAATATGAGCCATTTACCCGAACCCCGCACTTCCGGGTAATTCGAGCACGATGGAGTCGCACCAAACGCCCGAAACCGCTCCAGCCGTCTGGCATCACCGGAGCTAGTTTAAGATGAAATTGTTAATTTTAAGTAAACTATGGTGCTATCATTAAAATGGGATATCCAGAAAAGACATTAATTCATAAAGTTTCAATTGATACCAAAAATCACCAGGAAAAGCCGAGTTCTTACGAGCTATAGATTCATTTACCCGAAACGCCCCAATCGCCCGAAATATTACCCGGGTAAAGCGCCCGGCAAAAAAAAAATCCTTCGTGAAAACGGCTAATAAGTCAGTCTTACTGCAAATAACGCACTCCCGCTCTGCAAAAGCTCCTGTGACACCGGGATTAAAGAAAACATTGAGTTTATTGAGTTTAACTAGGATGTTTTGGCAGCGCAAAAATGCACTGTGAATGATTAAAGAAACAGGAATGAAGCAGATCGGAACAGGAACTAAATGGGAAAGCCATCAGGCTTGTGAAAGCAGTGGTGTTTAATCTGGACTTCTGCGTAATACCTGATAGGTTATCACACAGAACCACAGGCTGTTGTGCCACGAAATCAGAAACGACCGGAGGTTGAACGTTCATCAATCGATACAAATGTATTATTAAAGGGAGTGTACCTACTCACATAGCTTAGTTGGGGTTATTGACACTGGTCTATAGAACACAATTTTCTGAATTGAACCATCACTTCATTTCTCCAGATTCACCCTAGTTACTGAGATATTCAAAGACTCCAGGAATTTGCTTGGGAGCAAAAAGTTATCGGGTAGACTCCAGAGGGCTTCCGCTACTAGAAGCACTGCAACTATCGATTAAACTGCTAGCATATTGTTAGCGCCGGCCAATAGCAATTCAACAAAACAGCTCGTGCACGCTGATAGCAGCAGCCGAACAGAAACTGGACGGCCATCATGTTTTCGATGATGGCCGTTTCGATGATAGCCGATGGCCATTTTTTAAAGAAGATATCAATTTAGAGCTACGAAACTTGCACATAATAAAGTTCACAGTGGCAAGAATGTGCTGTGCAAAACTCGTCTTTCTATCTTGCATGATGTGACCGTAATTGTATTGTCTTATGTGCGCCCTTTTACATAACATCACCATAGTGGCGATCGTTTTATAGATATCGAAGAAGAAAAAATATAAGTGAAAATTCAACTAAAGGGGCTCCAGATGTGAATTTCATCATATACAACAATCAAACCAACAGCTACTTACCGTATGAAAAATATTTTTGACATTCCAAAACAGTAGGCACACTCCCTTTAAAGGAAATAGTTCACCTTCGGAAAATTTATCAGAATACGATTTTATTATATTTTTTAATACAGTTTCTTTTTTTATTTTCAAAAATGGTCCTACATCGCGCCAATTCAGGACAGAAGGTCGTACATTAGTAATTGTATGGTGTGCATTATTGGTCTGCGCATGCTCCATGGCAGTGCTGGCACTTTCAGACGGTACGGTACATCATATATGCGCCGAATTCCTTCGCCATCAAGTCAAATATCTTTGGCTGGAGAGTCTTTTCAGCCAAGAAAAGTTGCAGATAGGGATTTCTCAACACGGGCTACAAAACTGCTATTTCAGTTCAAAACCCCATATTGAAGGTGAACTATTTCCTTTAAACGCTTCAATTGGTTCTGACCTGATGTTTCACTTCAATGTAAAGTCTACTTTACTTTTGATACATCAAGAAGAAACGTTAGACGTTCGGAGTGCCACCAACCGCGTCCTACTCCCGCAAAACCCAACACATACGGGTGGCAAGCTGGCGCAGCGGCAAGATCGCTGCCTCCTGAGCCAGTGGTCGGGTGGTCTGACTCCCTAGTGAATACCTTGTGTTCGCTGGGGTCGTGACAACCACTATAAGTCGCAATCAATCCAGGGTCGCAAGCCTGGGTCCACTATAAGTCCGTCTAGCCGTCTAGCCGTCTAGCCGTCTAGCCGTCTAGCCGTCTAGCCGTCTAGCCGTCTAGCCGTCTAGCCGTCTAGCCGTCTAGCCGTCTAGCCGTCTAGCCGTCTAGCCGTCTAGCCATCTAGCCATCTAGCCATCTAGCCATCTAGCCATCTAGCCATCTAGCCATCTAGCCATCTAGCCATCTAGCCATCTAGCCATCTAGCCATTTAGCCATCTAGCCATCTAGCCATCTAGCCATCTAGCCATCTAGCCATCTAGCCATCTAGCCATCTAGCCATCTAGCCATCTAGCCATCTAGCCATCTAGCCATCTAGCCATCTAGCCATCTAGTCAAACTTGAACTATGGTGGTAAGCAAACTTCGTTTTTTTCCGGATGGCCGGATGACCAATTTACACTGTTGACCTGGGCGGCATGGAAGACGAAACAGGTGAAACCACGTGGAGGCAAAACCAGTGTCAACTGCCAAGGTCAGGGCCAGTCAGGCCTCATGGCAAACACAGACAACAAGCGCTACAATGAATTTGTTTGTAAACAGAACATGATTACTGTCTTTCCCTGCGCATCCAAATGCTTCTAAACAGGAACAAATGACTGTACCGATGCCAGCATGGTTTGTTTGTTGCTTTTTGGTCACCGGGAGGGGACAGGAGATTACGGATGCCCGTAATTTCATAGTTTACAACTGGGTGGGCAAATTATCGCCACGGGGTGGGCATCTTGGAGCACTGGGTGGGTATTTGCACACCCAGTTATTTACTTACGGGAAGCCCTGACAGCATTGCAATTTAGCAGCTTTGGGAAAAAAATGGGTGAAGAAAAATACAGAGATACAAATTATTAATGCCTGATCTAAAAATGTATCAAATGTATTAATTAATTAATGTATTAATCAAGTAATTAAATAATTCATCCCTTATTATTATATTCACATGACGTTCACATGCTCCCTTAATATGTCTAAGAAAATCAATTTATCCGCTCCAGAGAAATTTTGAGATCGCTTTTTCCATACTGGGACAACAAAGAATTAAACAATGCTGACCTAACTTATCGTATAATAGCTTTTGCCAAGTTCCATGAGACTTAAGACCAACAGTCAATGCTTATATAACGCACGATTGTTAAAATATTTCCCAACTTTGCTTTCTCGTGCCCAAAAGCATGCTTATGATGGCTGATATATTATTTATACCGCGCCGAGCCGGGGGGGGTTTAGACGCCCTCCCCCTCCCCCCCCCCCCCCCCCCTCCCCCCTCTCCTATTTTTTTTCAAGGATAGCGAAAAAACGGCGGCGCGCCACGCCGCCGTTTTTGGCATAGGTGCTGGGACATCAATTACCCACATAGTGTGAATTTTTTGACGATACAAAAGTTAAAATAATATAAGAGACGTTTTAACATGACCCCAAGCTGAGCAAGGCGATGGGCTGGAAGCACTGAAAGAAATGAAAATCCCGGTCGTTGTAAAAACGACAGGCCACTTGTTGCGCCACTAATCCAACCTGTAGACACTGGCGGATCCAGGGGGCATCAGGGGCAACTGCGCGTTCCCTGCACTAAACGTGAAAAACGATGATCTTAGGAGAAAACTGGGGAAGTTAACAATTTTGCGGGTAAAGTTAACAATTTATCGTAAAAATTGTATTTGCAGCAGTCAAAATCCAGCTATCCACAGTCAAAAACTGGAAAATGTCACGCCGCTTCGCGGCATGACACAAGCTTCCCAATTGCTCATGCAAATTTGGAAAATTGCAAAAATTAACTCTTTATTATTATTAAATTAAGTGTCTGACAGAGTGTCCACATGGCGGTAATTGCTGGCCCCAGGGCCCACTCCATTTATACAATATTAACTTTCAAGCGGGCTACATGTTTAGCTAGCTAGCCTACCGAGTTTTGAAAAAGGCGACGCGAACGCAAAGACGCGGACATCGGCTCCCGGAAGCTGTTCCAGCGATGCCCAACTTGCTGGCCCGAAGAGCTAATAGTGGGGACCAGGCCAGGACCATTTCCCAAAGCCATCTCCCTCAGGCTCCTCCAGATCCACAGGGACCATTTATGCGCGGAAAGGTAGTCCTGCCTCTTGCTGCTTTCATTTCATTTGCGCTATTACCAGTTGTTTGTTATAGTTCGGTACATAAGTGTACAGTTATTATTATCATTTGCAGTGGTAGTTACCCACATGAGTCGGCACCGGTCTCAAACAGGGTAGGTTGGATGGGGCTGCTCATCAAAGAAGTCAGCTTGTGAATCGGACGTGTGGTTGCAGAGATATGACCTTCTCAAAAGCGTTGCCACGGGTCGGGTCGGGTCGGGTTGGGTCGGGTCGGGTCGGGTCGGGTTGGGTCGGGTCGGGTTGGGTCGGGTCGGGTCGGGTCGGGCCGGGCCGGGCCGCTCATATTCAGATTTTTCCCATATACCACGAAAAGACGAGCGAGCGCGAAGCGCTCGCTCGTAATCATACAAATTGCATGGCAGAGGCGGTTTCAGGGACTTGAAAGGGATATGTTTCCAGGAAGTATGCAACGATTAGCGGGCAGTCAATAGAGCGATGTAAGGGGAATTTATAGCTATCAAGATGTAAAAGATAGTTTCTCCTTCCATTATTTGCATAATGTATTACATATAGAGTTGCAGGGGCGTGTTCAGGCACATGAAAAGGGGGTGGCTGACATGGTGATGACGATATGCCAGCCATTACGGCGCAATAGACGGTTTGTTTAGAATGATATATGCACATATGAAGCCAAGAGATATAATACATTCATTTGTTTGCAGAGGCGCGCTCAGGAATGGAAGAATGGGGGTCATATCATTGCAAGGAAACTAAGTTGCATGGGCCTACAATGACATAACATACTGCAGTTTTCGTATGAACTACGGACCAGAGGGTAGTCTACGAACGATTATAAGATAATAGGCGAGTCCAGGTAGGGTAAAAAGGGGGAACCAATGTGAATTGAAGTTGTAAGTGAAATAGTCACAGTTGACTAGTTAGTATCATAATAGCGGAGAATATACTTATCAAAAGTTATTGCGCCTCCCCATTTTGGATCCTGGATACGCCTATGATGAAGTACAACATGCAAAAAGGAACTATCTACCATCAGTAACTTATTTATATTGCTGGGTAGCAACTTGCCTGCGGTTAATATTTTCTCTATTTTGCCTCCCTTTGTCACTAACCTGGCACCACCTATGGCAAAAAAAAAGTTTTATAACTGTTTTATCTAATGTCACAATAACACACCATTTCATTTATCAAACTCAAACATAAAAAACGGGTTTATTATGCATTTGCTTCACCTCCATATTGAGTGACCTGCACACGCATATTATTTTTGAATTTTCAAAAGTCATCTGCATTTATCAATCTCCGATTTCTCTCTATCGATCCCTATTAGTTGCGCTAAAATCGGTTGATAAACATGACAGCTGTGTTGGATCACAATTACCGGTAAAATTTGTAGTTTTTGCACCCCTGTTGCCCCTATAACAACAATTTCTGATTTTTGTATTTGTTATAAATGTAGATTGTGTTGAGGGGAATCAAATGTCGTTTGATTTGTAAAATCGGACCGGTGGATCTCGAGATCTCCGGGGGCGGAATCGCTCCTCCCCATGTTACAAATAGGGGTAGCCAGGAGCCTGTTACAAATAGGGCTAATATGCTTCTTTATGTCTGTGTTCGTCTTTCTTAGCTTCGAGTGCCACAACTTATCTTTTCTTCTCTGGTGTTAACGTAAGGTGTCGTGCGTCATTGGGATCGAGGATGGGAGCACTCCATGGTCACCTATAATAGGTGGCGGTGATTAACTTTCGCCCTACGGGGGTCCTAAAACGACCCTCCCCTGAGGTTTTTCTTGCATAACTTTTTAGACATGCTGCGCATCTTGCTGAAATTTTCAGTAGCTAAGTATATAACAATTATACGTATGCTGTAAATTTCATTGAAATTTGTTGAGAAATTTGGGAAATAATGATCTTTTGATGTTGGTGGAAAAACGATAAATGTTTGAAAAATCGTAGACAACAGAGTTTTGAAGCAAATTGCAAACTCAATTAAGCAAAGATATAAAATAAATGGCAATCTCGGATTTGCTAAATTTTGGGTTTTTGACCCCCAAAATGAACAAAAACTTTTTTTTAATCACCACAAAATCAAAATTTTCAAAGATGTTAAAAAACGGAATATATGTGAGAAAACTGAGTATGGACAATACTCAAACCAAATTTCAAAGAAATGTCTCTATTTTTGACTGAGTGATAGCTCCCAAGTGTAAGAAATTCATGACGTCATTTTTTTAATTACTTTTTTTTACTTTGTTTACCAGATACGAATAAATAATTACCTTTTCTGTATTTCTGAGACAAAACTGGTCTAGGAACATGCCTTTTTATTTACATTTATCAATTTCTCATTTTGAGGTTTTCTGACAGAGCAAAATCGCTGTTCTGGACGTGGCCTATCAAGGTCATTCACTTGACCTGGAAGGTCGCTCGTTGACCTGAAACCTCAAAGTTGCACACCGTTAGATTCCAAACATGACAGGCAACATGTTGGTTCTTACCGCGTTGCTCTATGTTGCTTGGTTTGGAAGTTAACAGGGGGGTCTTTTTAGGACCCCCCCCCCTCGTAGGGCGAAGGTGAAAAAAACTCCCGTAGGGCGAGGGTTAAACAAATGTGTAGACTGGGTAAATGTGTAGACAAATGTATTAATTCATTCATGGATCATCTTTTTTTGCAGATGCTGCCAACTCCGTCAACCATACGTATGTGCCAAAAGTTAACACGCCAAACAAACGCGGTCTATGTAAAACACAAACTCCGCAATGCGGAGTCCGCATAGTGTAGGCAGCTGGTCTGCACAAAGGCAGACATACGGAAACATTTGAAGAACGGTGTATAGTTGCATGCAAGTGTTGACATAGCGCTACCAGTAAAACGCGCTCATTGGGTCATAACTGGCACGTTTAATATCAGCATTTGGACTGCTAAGTCTGAATCTGACGTAAGTATCCAAGGTAATGACCAGAGGCTCTGTCGTTGCCGCTGCAATTACGGTGAATAATTTCGCCGTGTAGTGGTATTACGGCTCGTATGTATGTACAATGTGCATGCATCCGTTTCCAATGGCTGGATGAAGGCGTAGGTGGAAACTGGCCGGTAAAACGTTAGAGGTCATGGTGGAATGTTTAGACTATGCCCCTTTAAAAAAGATGACCCCGTTATATTGTAGAGATTTGGAGCAGAAAATGTCAGCAATGAAACAAATAAAAGTCATGAAAGCTCGGTAGATTGAACGACATACGAATGGGGAGCGCACTTAGTTTATTTAACATGACACTCAGGAACGGCCACGGTATCAATCAACATAACGTGATCAATCATGATCATACATTGAATGCAAAGATGTCTATGTGGACTGGGGAGATATATTGCTCGCCGGACTACTGCGCTTTAATAAGCCAAATGTGGCATCGAAATTTTCACAGAAAATCTAGTCTTTCAGAACTTGAACCTGGACCGAGTCTAGTGCACGGGCGGCGTCTGTGAGGCCCGTGAGGGCCCCTCCTTGATTCGTTTTAAAGGCTTGCTACCTCCGCGATCAGAGCCGAGTCTTGCCGTTCAGAAGGATCATTGCAGTTTTCGACAGTGTGCCACTGCGATTTGGGGACCCTCAGGCCGAACAAGGGCCCCCTCAAGCTGGCCGAGGGCCTCCTCAGCCCGCAAGGGCTCCTAAGGCCCAAATACAGCCCCTCAAGCCGACAGAGGGCCCCTTCAAGCCGACAGGGGCCCCTGAGGCTGATAGAGGGCCCCCGCAGGGCAACCGAGGGCCCCTCAGACCGACCATGGGCCCCTTAAGCTGGCCGAGGGCCCCTCAGACGGTCAGAGGGCCTCTCAGTCCGACAGAGGGCCCCCTCAGTCCGACAGAGGGCCCCTCAAACCGACTTAGGGCCCCTCAGGTCGAGCAAGGGTCCCATCAAGATAACCAAGAGCCCCTCAAGCCCACCGAGGGCCCCTTCAGGCCGACTGAGGCCCTTCTAAGCCAGGCCGACCGAGGGGCCTCAGGTCTATCAAGGGCCTGCCCGGCTGATTAAGGACCTCTCAGCCCGACCGAGGGCCCCTTAGGTCGACCAAGGACCTCATAAGCCGATCGACTGCCCCTCAGACCTTCAGGCCGATCAAGGGCCCTTCAAACCCAATCTGTCTGAGGGACCCCTCAGGCCGACCGAGGGCCCCAGGTCGACCGAGGGCTCGGCTGGCCAGCCAGGGGCCCCTCAGACCGCCAACGGTCCCTTTAGACAAAAGACAGAATGGGCCCCCAGCCCAAGGGGGTGCCCGTGGGTGTCCAGGGTACCCTCTTGGATACGCCCTTGCCTCCGGCTCAGGAGCGAATCTAGCCGTGTTTTTTTTTGGGGGGGGGGGCAAATCCAGTGGCGTTTTTCCACACAAAAAAAATATGTTGAGCGGGGGAGGGGGGGTAGCAGGCCGTCAATCGTCAGCGAGAAAGTTGCAGCGAGAACGAGAGAAAGGGGGTAGACAGGGGCGTCGCCGATAATTTTTGGGTGGGGGTCGGCTGAAATGACGAAAATAATGTACTCCCATTGTTAAGCGTGTGTTTAAGCCTTTGCAGCATTTTTAATGTGGTTTTCATTTTATAGTAGACAGGGGAGTGGAAACCGTGGGTGCAATGGGGGCAACTCACCCCTCCCCCGAACTTTGGAGCTGGAGGGGCGACGCCCCCCCCCAAAAAAAAACTTTTTACACGTTCACTCGACTCTGTATAAGAACAAGGGCATTGCCACCGGAGTTGCAAAGGCGGCGCGCAGCGCAGCGAAATTTGGAACAGCTGTTGGGGTATCAATTACCCATACGGTGTTATTTTTTTTACCTGGGGTCAGGTCACCAGGTCAAGTCAAGTGACTCCACCTCCAAAATGTTTGCGGTCGTTCCACAGACAAAGTGATTGACCAAACGGTTTGAAACTCACATGATGTCATCAGGTAATAAGTACCTACAATTCGTACCTATATCTCGATTTTTATTTTATATCGGTAACCTAAGGTCAGGTCTATTTCGTGACCTCCCCATTATAAGTCAATGGGAAAAAATTAAACGCACGTATAAACCCATAGGAAATGGCTACATTTGACCAATTTTCACCAGATCCACCCACTGGCGGATCCAGAACGGTGGTTTGGGGGGGGCACGGTTGGTTTGGGGGCCAAATCCCAAAAAGTCTCACACAATTCTGAAAACTCATCGGATTTAGCTTGCATTGATAGCTGATTTAAAACAAACTTTCCTTAGTAAAAGTTGTTTAGATTTTCTTCTATATCAGGAAATGTGTCGATTTTGCGCCGATTGCAGGCGGTTTGGGGGGCATGGCCGCTTTGCCCCCCCCCCCCCCCCCCCCCCCCTGGATTCGCCAGTGGATCCACCACTCTTGTCCCAAATGCAAAGCCCTATGTCACATTTATGTTATTTTACCTCCACGAGGTCAACTCATGTGACCGCCCAGGTCACCTAAGATTTAGAGCAATGGGGGTTTCACCATGGTATTCGGCTTGTCGGGAAAATCAATTGATGTAAGAGTTGACCTTGACCTTAGGTCAAGCCAATTTTTGCATATGATCTAACTAGATCACCCAATATATCATTCCATGCGTCTTGACGAGATAAACGCAATGCTGAAATATGGTGTACCTTATCGTGCTTCTGTCAAAAGTTATTCCTTAAAACCAATTCGGCATTTTTTTTTATAGAATGTTTCAAATTCAATGGCTTCTGATGACCTAACTATTGACCTTATGTCAGTTCTCATGAAACTTAGTTACAGGAAATTAAATTATCTTTCGAACACTCTTTTCTGCGCGTCGCTAGCTCTTCTATTATCGATATATAGACGGTTTTATCAAGGACACTCATATATAGCCTAAATTTGACCTCCGGTGACCTGAATATTGACTTGACCTAAAATGACCCAAGTACTTTCGATAGTGATTGTCTCGAGCTATCTAACACCGTCTTCCGCTTACCGCTACATTGCGTGTTTTTTATATCTTAGGGGGATCGGGCGGAAATCCCCCTCCCCCGCCCCGGCAGTTCGTGGTTGGCGCGAACCCCCGGCAGTGCGTGTGTTAAAGGGATATTGCCACCTCCGGAGGATTTCTAAAAAGGAACTTAAATGAATGGTGGAGATCACCAATCGTGTATGCTCAAGCTCAAACTTGCTCCTGCAGCACCTAAAACGGTGTATCGACATTGTAGCAAGTGCTGCTGAAAACGATGGTGATAATTTTCTCTCGAAAGTCACTTAACTTTATACAAATTCAGTTTTTTTATTTGGGATAATGACGTCATTATTAAGCTATAGACAGCCTCTGATTGGCTGAGAAAGTGGGATGGGCTGAAAAAGTTAATCTAATTATACCGTACCAATATCCGTAACGTAATGAGTGACAGTGAAGACGCCGAGCCGTCCAGTCAGAGGAAGACTGCGGTCATCGCGCGGTCGCGGCCCCGATCGCGACTGCAGCCAGTTCCTCCCGACCGACTAGACTTCACCACAGATCGCGGAGAGGCTTTCTCCCTCTGGAAGGAGAGATGGACGACTACGAGCTGATGTCGCAGCTTCGCCTCGACGAGCCAGCCATGCAGCTCGCCACACTACGGGTGTGCCTCTCCGACGAGACGCTTCGGGTAGTCCGTAACTTCCCACTGACGGATGCCGATCACAGCGACATCGACGTCGTCTTACATCACCTGGAGAACTACGCCATCGGGCAAGTGAACGAGGTCCTGCAAAGGATGCATTTCAATAACAGAGTTCAGTCGGAACATGAGACGTTTGATGATTTCCTCACATCTCTGCGTGATTTATCTCGCTTATGCAACTTTTGCGTGACGTGCAATGATCACTTATCAGAGACAGAATTGCGATCGGTCTGAGGTCCCATGAGACTGTGTAAAACTCTGTGCCGTTCCTGGCCTGTCGCTCTCTACCGCTATTTTCATTTGCAGGGCGCAGGAGGCGGCGGTCCGAGACGCATCTGAGATCTGCAGAGGCGGTGCCGCCGCCTGCCACGTCCGAGGTGATCGGACTCGCGACAGGAGCCGGTCTCGCGAGTCCTCGTCGGGCGCCTGCTGGGCTGCCACCGGAGTCTCACAGGCAACCGGCGGACGGAGCGCCCGCGGCGTTGCTGCAGCCCCGGGCCGCGACAGTCTGGGTGTGCCGCTGCGCTTCACCCTGAGCGATGCGACCGCTGTGGACGACAGCAACACCGACGCCCAGTCGACTGCCCAGCCCGCGGCCGGAATGCCGCCGCTGCCTGAAGCTGGGACATTTTGCGAACGTCTGCCGGTCGTCACTGACTCGCCGCCGCGCCGGCCAGACCGAGGATCGCGACTACGAGGACGACTACGAAGACGGCACCGGCCGTTCGTCGGCGATCATCGCAGCTACCGGAGCTCAGAGTTCCCCCCGCATCCGTCTGCGCGCCCGGGCACATCTTCTAACGGCACCTTCGTGACAGTCAACGCTCTTCCAGACACCTGGGCAGACATCACCGTGGCAGGACTAGATGTCGTCAGTCAGCTGGGAGAGTTTCGCGAGAACCTGACTGCAAGCTCTACGCACTCGCGCGCCGCCGACGGAAACACCATTCGGTCAGCTGGCACTCTCCTCGTTACCCTCCAGCTTGGTGCCGAACGTATCCAGGAGACGGCACACATTTTACCAGGAGTGAAAGGAATCCTGCTGTCATGGGCGGTCACCAAGCGACTGCGACTGATTCCAGAGGACTTCCCCCGACAGATGACAGCAACCCCCCCCCCCCGCGTCGGTGCGCGCCTGCAGCACCGCCTGACGAGGGAGTCTCAACGCGCCCGCGCGCACCTGTGGCTCCACCTAGCGGGGAGCCACAGCATGTCCGCGCGCGACCGCGGCGACTGGCGCGGGAGGCTCCACGCACCCTCGTGCGCCTGTGGTGCCGCCTGGCGGCGGGAAGCCACAGCCGTGGAACCTGTGGCGCGCGTGATGCGGCCTGGCGGGAGAGTCACAGCGCGCTCTCGCGCGACCATAGCGCCGTCTGGCGGAATCGAATCACCACGCGCTTGCGCAACCGCAGAGCCGACCGATGGGACCGGGCAGGAGCATCGGCAGCTGGACGCCATCTCGGGTGGAGCACCCAAAGACACACTGCGCGACCAGGTGACCGAAGAGTTCCCGGAGGTGTTCGACGGCCACATCCGCACGATGCCGGGGAGGAGTTCCGGATTCCATCTTCGAGAGGACGCACAGCCCTTCTGCGTAACCACTCCACGACGGGTGCCACTATCACTACGGGACCAGCTTCAGGAAGAGCTCAATCGGCTGAAAGCAGAAGACATCATCCGTAGAGTCACCGAGCCGACGGAGTGGTGCGCCAATTGTCGTCGCGCCGAAGAAGTACGGACGCAGCATCCGACTGTGCGTGGACTTGTCGCAGCTCAACAAAATCATGTCAGACGCGAAGTGTACCAGTCCCCAACACCCATGGACGAAGTGGCCTCCATGGTCGCCTCTGAGGCACAGTGGTTCACGAGTCTTCGACGCCTTGAAGGGATACCATCAGTGTCCCCTCAGTGAAGACAGCCAGCTCCTGACGACGTTCGTCACTCCCCTCGGCCGATACGCCTATCTCCGAGCCGCGTATGGCGTCAACAGCATCAGCGAACAATACAACCGGAGAATTGACGAGGCGTTCGAGGGGATGGAAGGATTCCGCAAGATCGTCGATGACGTCATCTTCAGCCGCACGAAGGAGCACCTGCAGCATGTTCGCCGATTCCTGGCTCGCTGTCGGGAGAACGGAATCTCACTCAACGCACAGAAGCTGCAGCTGGCGCAGGAGACAGCGAAGTTCGCGGGATTCATAGTCTCCAAAGCGGGCTACCGACCAGACACCCAGCTGACGAAGGCCCTATCAGCGTTCCCGACACCGAAGGGAATCACCATAATGAGAAGCTTCTTCGGCCTGGTGAACCAAGTCACGCCCTTCGTCGACGACGTCGCTGAGCTGCTGGGGCCTCTTCGTCCACTCCTGAGCGCTCTGCACGAATTCGCCTGGAACGAGGATCACCAGCGCGCCTTCGACGCTGCTCGGGAGGCCCTGTCATCGGCCCCATGCTGGCGTTCTACGATCCGCGTCACCCTACATCCATCGAAACTGACGCGAGCCGCCTGAAGGGATTGGGATTCATCTTGTATCAGCAGCAACCTGACTGATCACGACGGGTACTCCAGGCGGGATCTAGGTACCTCACAGACTGCGAGTCGAGATACACCGTCATCGAACTCGAGCTGCTGGCTGTGGCGTGGGCAGTTAGGAAATGCCACCTCTTTCTGTCGGGACTCCACTACGAGATAGTGACGGACCATCGGCCCCTCATCGCTATCCTGAACAGCAAGACCCTCGATGAAATCTCGCCCCTGTAGCTCAGTGTGAGAGCGCTGGACTTCTGATCTTGCTCGGTATTGGCAGCCCGGGTTCGAGTCGCTTCGGCGCTCGCTATTTGCTCCTGTCTGGGATGGCCTGCGGCCGGTGGCAGCGGTCGCACTCAAGGTCAGGTGACGTCAGTGAGCGCGGCGGACCGTGTCCATGTATGTCGGGCACGTAAAACTTTCGTCTTTAAATTCTGCCGGGCGCCAGGAATTGCGAAATCGGGTGGTGGGGGCAGGACCTGCGCAACAAGCTATGCTTAGCGTGGTTCCTGACATCGGAAATCCATCCATTCAAAAACATTCGGACTAAATTTTTTTTTTAAATCAAGAACCCCAGACTGCAGCGGCTACGACTGCGGGTAAGAGAAGTCGGTAGCTTTACTGCAACCTGGAGGCCAGGGTCGATGCACGGGGCACCCGACGCCTTGTCACGGGCACCAGCTGAGAACCCCCAGCGAGGCGACGACATCGGCGAAGACACCTCGGCGCCGACAGTCTCCTCCATCGTCGGACTGGAACTCCGGGCCACGAAGACAGACGTCCGCCTGGAAGAAGTGCGGCACGCGGCAGCTGGTGACCCCGAGATGCAACTGCTCCTCACCACAGTGCAGCAGGGGTTCCCGGTGACCAAATCCTCACACCAGATCCCGTTCGCAAGTACTGGCCGGTCCACGACAGGCTGTCTGTAGATGACGGACTCGTGTGCGGATCCCCCCACCCTTGGGTCCGCTTATGATCTCAGTTCAAAACCCCATGTTAAAGGTGAACTATTCCCTTTAATCAAGGGCGTCGCTACCGGGGGGGGGGGGGGGGGAGTCCGGATTAGGGTGTGTCGTCCATCTCAAAGTTATATTGGAATATAACAAAAAGTGGCGCTGATGATTTAGAAAATGAAATCTGAAGAGCTTTTCCCGCTAAGATCAATAATTGGTGAGCGCGAGTCGATTTACTAAGAGACCTTTTCCCAAGCTGTCGATGGTGGCGCCACCTATATCGCCGGTAGTTCTGAAACATATTATTACTGTTACATGAGTTTGCAGCTACTGTAAGCGATCATTAAAAAAACTGTTTTAGGGTAGACTGATGCTAACAGATTGAAACTAACCCGAAAATGCAAACCAAAGCTCTATTCACTCTATTTCTCAATCAGATGTGCAAAGGCAAAAAAACGTATCTCCACCTCATACGCACGGAACACCGGCCGCCGGTCTAGCTCAGCTCGGCATTCGGCAGACTGAATTGACAGGGCGGAATAAGGGCGGAATAATACGTTCTGAGGGCGTCAGAATGCCTTCTGAGGGCGGCAAGACGTCTTCTGAGGGCGGCATAATGCGCTCTGATGGCGGGAAAATGCCTTCCGAGGGCGGCATGATGCCTATCAAGGGCGGCATAATGCGCTCTGAGGGCGGCACATTGCGCTCTGACGGCGGCAATATGTTCCGAGGGCGGCATGGTACCTTTCAAGGGCGGCATAATGCACTCTGATGGCGGCAGAATGCCTTCCGAGGGTGGCAAGACGTCTTCTGAGGGCGGGATAATGCGCTCTGAGGGCGGGAAGATGTCTTCCGAAGGCGGCATGATGCCTTCCAAGGGCGGAATAATGCGCTCTAAGGGCGGCAAAATGCTTTCCTAGGGCGGCAAGATGTCTTCCGAGGGCGGCATGATGCCTTCCGAGGGCGGCATGATGCCTTCCGAGGTCGTCAAGATGTCTTCCGAGGCCTTCCGAGGGCGGCAGGACGTCTTATGAGGGCGGCATAATGCGCTCTGGGGGCAACAAGATGCCTTCCAACTTCCAAGGACGGCATGGTGCCTTTCGAGGGCGGCAAGATGTTTTTCGAGGGTGGCATGATGCCTTCCAAGGGCGACGAGATACCTTCTGGGAGCGGCATAATGCGTTGTGACTGTGCAGTCGGCGCCCCTGCATGCCTCGCGGGAGGAGTCGGCGCCCCTGCGAGTGCAGGTGTCGCCCAAGTCGTGCACCCCTTTGTATCGGAAATGAGGCCCCTTTTGGCCTGGGGATGACGATCCCAACAGCTGTATCCCCTCCTGAAATGTGCTTTCTGGTTGTGCTCCTGGGCCGATCCCTTTGATTATTCACCACTGTACTTGTCATGATGCACCGAAGCGATCCGTACCATTCTTATGTCTGTGCGATTTACCGTTTGCAAGTTATTGGCTGATGTTTCCTTTCCTTCCTTGATAAGCTTTCCTTTAATTATTTTCTTCATTGTTAATTTTATTTACTACCGAAACCTTCAGTGCTGTGAATATGTGGAGTGAAATGCATTGAGTGGTACTCAGCAGACTGGTTATTGATTCAACACTGATGGAATCGATTGGAATCGTTCAATCAAAATTCATGGAGTCAAAACATAATGATTCACCACCAGATCTTTTGATTCAGTGGCGCACGCAGGATTCCATTGGGGGGGGGGGGGTCAGAGTGCTAGGAGCGGGCCCCACCCGTTTTTTTAAAGAAAACTTTGCGGATTTCGGTCACTTGATTTTGAGCGGGCCCCCTACAGCATGGGGTCTGAGACAATAGACATGATACATAAATGTAGTGTAAGGTGACTGCGTGTGCTACTGATGTGCCAATTTTAGGTGCGTGTGCTACTGATGTGCGGCACAACTGTCGAGAGTTGACGAAATGAGGTCAATGACAAAACGCAGTAGTGGTGACTGGTGAACCGATACGATATTTTCGTAGCAAGTATGTGTGATCAGTTGGCGCGACACATGGCTATTTTTTTATTATTTGATTCCTTCGCATCATGGTCTCCCGCTGTAGGGCGGGTAGTTCCCCCTGGTAGACGGGGCATGAGCGGGTGATGTTCTCGATATCTCGGTCGATCCCGGGCCAGAAGACGATCTGTCTCGCACGCGCCTTGGTTTTTCCTTTCCGAGGTGACTGGCGTGCAGGGCTTCCAATACGGTCCGTCGAAGGTGTTGTGGGATAACGAGTCTGGATCCGCACACGAGTCCGTCATCTACAGACAGCTTGTCGTGGATCGGCCAGTACTTGCGAACGGGATCTGATGTGAGGGATTTGGTCACCGGGAACCCTTGCTGCACTGTGGTGAGGAGCAGTTGCATCTCGGGGTCACCAGCTGCCGCGTGCCGCACTTCTTCCAGGCAAACATCCGTCTTCGTGGCCCGGAGTTCCATTCCGACGATGGAGGAGACTGTCGGCGCCGAGGTGTCTTCGCCGATGTCGTCGCCTCGCTGGGGGTTCTCAGCGGGTGCCCGGTGCATCGACCCTGGCCTCCAGGTTGCAGTAAAGCTACCGACTTCTCCTATCCGCAGTCGTAGCCGCTGCAGTCTGGGGTTCTCGATTTCATCGAGGGTCTTGCTGTTCAGGATGGCGATGAGGGGCCGATGGTCCGTCATTATCTCGTAGTGGAGTCCCGACAGAAAGAGGTGGCATTTCCTAACTGCCCACGCCACAGCCAGCAGCTCGAGTTCGATGACGGCGTATCTCGACTCGCAGTCGGTGAGGAACCTCGATCCCGCCTGGACTACCCGTCGTGATCAGTCAGGTTGCTGCTGATACAAGATGAACCCCAATCCCTTCAGGCGGCTCGCGTCAGTTTCAATGGATGTAGGGCGACACGGAACGTAGAACGCCAGCATCGGGACCGATGACATGGCCGCCTGAGCAGCGTCGAAGGCGTGCTAGTGATCTTCGTTCCAGGCGAATTCGTGCCGAGCGCTCAGGAGTGGACGAAGAGGCCCCAGCAGCTCAGCGACGTCGTCGACGAAGGGCGTGACTTGATTCACCAGACCGAAGAAGCTTCTCATTATGGTGATTCCCTTCGGTGTCGGGAACGCTGATAGGGCCTTCGTCAGCTGGGTGTCTGGTCGGTAGCCCGCTTTGGAGACTATGAATCCCGCGAACTTCGCTGCCTCCTGCGCCAGCTGCAGCTTCTGTGCGTTGAGTGAGATTCCTTTCTCTCGACAGCGAGCCAGGAATCGGCGAACATGCTGCAGGTGCTCCTTCGTGCGGCTGAAGATGACGTTATCGACGATCTTGCGAATCCCTCCAACCCCTCTAACGCCTCGTCCATTCTCCGGTTGTATTGTTCGCTGATGCTGTTGACGCCATAAGGGGCTCGGAGATAGGCGTATCGTCCGAAGGAAGTGACGAACGTCGTCAGGAGCTGGCAGTCTTCACTGAGAGGACACTGATGGTATCCCTTCAAGGCGTCGAAGACTGAACCACTGTGCCTCAGAGGCAACCATGGAGACCACTTCCTCCATGGGCGTTGGGGACTGGTACACTTCGCGCCTGACATGCTTTTGTTGAGCAGCGAAAAGTCCACGCACAGTCGGATGCTGCGTCCGTCCTTCTTCGGCGCGACGACAATTGGCGCGCACCACTCCGTCGCCTCGATGACTCTCCGGATGAGGTCTTCTGCTTCCAGCCCATTGAGCTCTTCCTGAAGCTGGCCCCGTAGTGATAGTGGCACCCGTCGTGGAGTGATTACGCACAAGGGCTGTGCGTCTTCTCGAAGATGGATCCGAAACTCCTCCCCTGGCATCGCGCGGATGTGGCCGTCGAACACCTCCGGGAACTCTTCGGTCACCTGGTCGCGCAGTGTGTCTTCGGGTGCTCCACCCGAGATGGCGCCCAGCTGCAGATGCTCCTGCCCGGTCCCACCGGGCGGCTCAGCGGGTGCGCAAGCGCGTGGTGATCAGATTCCGCCAGACGGCGCTATGGTCGCGCGAGAGCGCGCTGTGGCTCCCCCGGCAGGCGGTGTCACGCGCGCCACAGGCTCCACGGCTGTGGCTTCCCGCCAGGCGGCGCCACAGGCGCACGAGGGTGCGTGGGGACTCCCGCGCCAGTCGCCGCGGTCGCGCGCGAACATGCTGTGGCTCCCCGCCAGGTGGAGCCACAGGTGCGCGCGGGCGCGTTGAGACTCCCTCGCCAGGCGGTGCTGCGGGCGCGCACCGACGCGGGGGGTTTGCTGTCATCTGTCGGGGGAAGTCCTCTGGAATCAGTCGCAGTCGCTTGGTGACCGCCCATGACAGCAGGATTCCCTTCACTCCTGGTAGAATGTGTGCTGTCTCCTGGATACGTTTGGCACCAAGCTGGAGGGTAACGAGGATAGTGCCAGCTGACCGAATTGGTTTTTCCGTCGGCGGCGCGCGGGTGCGTAGAGCTTGCAGTCAGGTTCTCGCGAAAATCTCCCAGCTGACTGACGACATCTAGTCCTGCCACGGTGATGTCTGCCACGGTGTCTGTAAGAGCGTTGACTGTCACGAAGGTGCCGTTAGAGGATGTGCCCGGGCGCGCAGACGGATGCGGGGGGCACTCTGAGCTCCGGTAGCTGCGATGATCGCCGACGAACGGCCGGCGCCGTCCTCGTAGTCGTCCTCATAGTCGTGATCGTGGGTCTGCCCGGCGCGGCGGCGAGTCGGTGACGACCGGCAGACGTTCGCAAAATGTCCCAGCTTCAGGCAGCGGCGGCATTCCCGGCCGCGGGCTGGGCAGTCGACTGGGCGTCGGTGTTGCTGTCGTCCACAGCGATCGCATCGCTCAGGGCGAAGCGCAGCGGCACACCCAGACTGTCGCGGCCCGGGGCTGCAGCCACGCCGCGGGCGCTCCGTCCGCCGGTCGCCTGTGCGACTCCGGTGACAGCCCGGCAGGCGCCCGACGAGGATTCGCGAGACCGGCTCCTGTCGCGAGTCCGATCACCTCGGACGTGGCAGGCGGCGGCACCGCCTCCGCAGATCTCAGATGCGTCTCGGACCGCCGCCTCCTGCGCCCTGCAGATGGATATAGCGGTAGAGAGCGACAGGCCAGGAACGGCACAGAGTTTTTGCACAGTCTGATGGGACCTCAGACCGATCACAATTCTGTCTCTGATAAGTGAGTCATTGCACGTTACGCAAAAGTTGCATAAGCGAGATAAATCACGCAGAGATGTGAGGAAATCATCAATCGTCTCATGTTCCGACTGAACTCTGTTATTGAAATGCATTCTTTGCAGGACCTCGTTCACTTGCCCGATGGCGTAGTTCTCCAGGTGATGTAAGACGACGTCGATGTCGCTGCGATCGGCATCCGTCAGTGGTAAGTTACGGACTGCTCGAAGCGTCTCGTCGGAGAGGCACGCCCGTAGTGTGGCGAGCTGCATGGCTGGCTCGTCGAGGCGAAGCTGCGACATCAGTTCGTAGTCGTCCATCTCTCCTTCCAGAGGGAGAAAGCCTCTCCGCGATCTGTGGTGATGTCTAGTCGGTCGGGAGGAACTGGCTGCAGTCGCGATCGGGGCCGCGACTGCGCGATGACCGCAGTCTTCCTCTGACTGGACGGCTCGGCGTCTTCACCGTCACTCATCACGTTACGGATATGTTTACGGTATAATTATATTAACTGCCGGTTGCGCCATGAGGTGGTCTCGGGCCAGACGCTGAGTAAACTTTCAGTTATATTCGCGATAACCAGACAGCAACACGATTAAGCAGAAGCGCAGGCGCGTTCAGCTCTAGCCTGAGACTGGCCGGCCCACCGCCCTGCCAGCCGCCGTGCAGCCGGTCGGGGACCGCCGCGGGCCATGCCGGGCGGTAGTCGCGCAGGGGCGGCTCAAGGGACCGCGGGGCGGGTGGGGCCCCGCTGTCCGTAGGCCCACGCAGGGGCGGCTCCAAGACTCTAACAATAGCCAAATTTCAAGACAACTTTCAAGGTGACCTATTCTGCCAGACATATCCCCCCCCCCCCAACCTAAAAAATTATGGCGGTGCCAACTGCCAATGCAACGAGCACATGAGAACTTGTGAAAAATTAATAAGCAAATGAAACAAAAATATGTTAATTACATATAGGTATCCATGACTTCTCGACTCCCACAACGTTTTTGTCAATTTTACACCTATTTTCTCAATAATCTTTTAAAGATAAGTCAAATTGAATGGTTCGTTTTCGATAAACATTGATAATACAAATATTAGACGTATGAGTTGCACACTATTACTTTTCCTTCATTTTATGACGGCATTTTTGACGTCATGTGCATGGGAAGAAATGATATGTTAGTACTGTGTATATGCACTTATACGGCCTTGGTATATACCAAACCTAGAATGTTTAATAAGGCGAATTTCGGGTGTGGTGGGGCAGCATTGTGCATGATTTTGGTCATTCTTTGCGAGAAGTCGCTTAAAGTAATATGTTTTGATTGATGTTTTGTGTGATTCTGCCAGAACTGCAAGCATTTCATCTTTATCAGGGTGTTGAAACTCATGTTTTCCCAGTGTTGCGACCAATGCGCCGCATGTTCTCACCACTCCCCCTGTTGAAGTTAAATAAGTTGTATATAAGTTTTGGGCATTTAGGCTGTAACATTTATGTTTCTAGTTATATTTGTATTGAAAATCAACCCTGTCTGAGATTTCACTGTGCTTTACATCCACATTTGAGTGGCTATAGTCTGATGAAAATGTGCCCAACAGCTCAGTTCAGAACTTATGTTCAGCTATGGGGCTTAGTTATGTAGACTTATGGGATCAGTTCTATGAGTGGCATAGGTACTATATGAAGGATGGGCTTCACTTATCGGATGAGGGGGCAAGGGCTTTGGGAGATGCCTACAGAAGTGTCATTCAGGGAAACTAGGTAGGAGGGGGGGTTCAGGGACGCTAGTACTAGGGCATCAGGAAGTAAGCATTGGTAGAAGTTCATGTCAGAATAGGACAGTAGATCATAATTCCCTCAGAATTAGTAGAGTCAGCTCAAAGTATGAGATCACATGTGTGTTGCTGAATGCCCAAAGTATTAGGTCTAAATTTGATGAGTTTGAGTGTTATGTTGCCCTTGAAAAGCCTGATATCATTTGTGTAACCGAGACATGGGTTAGTGAGGGGTATAATAGGGATAGGCTACAGGATTTCGAATTACAAGGGTATAACATGTTCTCATACTGCAGAGAATCACGGCAGGGAGGCGGAGTGTTTGTATATGTAAATAGCTTGTACTGCACTACTAGAGTTGATGATTCTAGTAAAGTAAAAGAAGTAGAATCAATCTGGCTTGACATTAAAATTGGTACAGGAAACAGAGGAAGGTTGAGGATAGGTGAATTTTACAGACCAGGGAATCTTCCAAGGAACTCCCAAGCTGAAACAGACCAAGATATTTGTGAGGAAATACGTAGGAACTTTCTGGCTCAGTGTCTTATTATGGGAGATTTTAACTTAAGAGGATACGAAAGTATAGCAGAGGAAACAAATGAGTGTAGGTTGTATAGGCAAATCTTTGAAGAGGAGCTTTTCATGCATCAGTTTGTAACAGAGCCAACCAGACATTGCTCCATTCTAGACCTTGTATTCTCAGACAACAGTGATCTAGTTAGTGACATAAGTATTTGTGCAGGTCTTGGAACCAGTGATCACAATATGGTTAAATTCAATATCTCATCAGAAATGAGGCCCAAAGATAACCTTATTATGGTTCCAAACTTCAGCCGGGCTGATTTTGATGGTATTAGAAATGACCTCGCACAGATAAAATGGAACGTTGAGTTGGCAGGTTTAGATGCATGTGAGGCCTGGAATGTTTTCAAAGCTAGATTAAGCCAAATTCAGAATCAGCATATACCCCTCAGGCACAAACGTAACAGAACCAAGGGCAATCCAGTTTGGCTTACCCCAGAAGTAAGGAGTGCTATACAAGCTAAAAGAAGTGCATTTGGCATTTTGAAGGGATCTTCACTAGATATAAATCAGAAGGCCTACCAGAATGCAAGAAATTCAGTTAAGAAAAAGGTCAGAGCAGCTAAAAGGGCAAAGGAACTTGATTTAGCTAGACATTGTAATGCAGATAGTAAGAAGTTCTTCAGTTTTTATAAGTTAAGTACAGTTTCCAAAAATATAGGTCCATTTAAGGTAGATGATGTGTTAGTTAGCAAGGACAGTGAAATGGTTGAAGTGCTTAATGATCAGTTTCAATCTGTCTTTACTATCGAGGACCAGAGTAGTATTGCAGCACTTCAGCCTGAGCTAGAGACAGAGGAGACTATAGGAGAGCTAGGTGGCATAAGTAGTGAACTTGTTCTAGAATATCTAAAGAAAGTAAGGCCTAACAAGGCAGAAGGACCTGATGAAATCCATGCTAGACTTTTAAGAGAATCTGAAAGGGAGTTGTCGGTTCCATTAGCCATAATATTTTCTAAATCACTTGCAGATAGTAAAATTCCACTTGATTGGAAAAGAGCAAATGTTGTTCCTATTCATAAAAAGGGAGATAGAAGTAAAGAGGAAAACTATAGACCAGTTAGTCTGACCTCATTAGTCTGCAAGGTGCTTGAATCAATCATCAAAGATAAGATTGTTGAATTCTTGGAGCAAAATGAACTCATCAAGGATACACAGCATGGCTTTAGGAAGGGCCGTTCTTGTTTAACTAATCTTCTGGAGTTTTTGGATGTTGCAACAGATAGCTTTGATCAGGGTAAACAGCTAGATGTAGCTTTTTTTGATTTCAGTAAAGCATTTGACAAAGTCCCCCATACAAGACTGGGGTTGCAACTTAAAATTCATGGGATCGGGGGCAAGATTCTGGATTGGATAGAAACGTGGCTTTCAGGACGCCAGCAAAGGGTTATATTGAATGGGTGCCAATCACAATGGAAGGAGGTTCTCAGTGGGGTTCCACAGGGCTCAGTCCTGGGCCCATTGCTTTTTATAATATTTGTGAATGCAATTGAGAACAGTATAGACAGCAAAGTCTTGAAATTTGCAGACGATCTAAAAGTTGTCAGGATTATTAGAGGAAAACATGATCAGGATGTTTTTCAATCAGATCTGGACAAGCTAGTTGAGTGGTCTGAAGCATGGCAGATGAAATTCAATTTGAGTAAATGTAAGATTATGCACGCTGGACGGGTTAGCAGTAAACATAGGTATGAAATGGGTGGGCAGAAAATGGAGCAGATTGAAAAGGAAAGAGATTTAGGTGTCGTGGTAAACAATAGACTATCAGCGTCAGACCAGGTTGTAGAAGCTAGGAAAAAGGCACTTAGAATGCTAGGGGCCATTAACAGAAATGTTTCCTACAAGAGTGAAAAGGTAATAACAAAACTGTATTGTGCATACGTTAGACCACATTTGGAGTATTGTGTACAAGCCTGGTCTCCAACATATGAGAAAGATTGCTGGTTGTTAGAAAGAGTTCAAAAAAGGGCAACAAAAATTGTTAATTGTCTTGGTAGTTTACCTTATGAAGATAGATTAAAGAAATTGGGTATGTTTTCACTTAGATATAGAAGGCTAAGAGGAGATCTAATTGAAGTCTTCAAATTTGTAAATAGTCAGCATTCTGGATATTTAAAGGGTATGTTTGAGTTCAATAGGGGAAATCGAGGTAGAGGTCATCAGCATAAACTCATTATGAAACAAAGTAGGACTAGGCTACGACAGTCATTTTTCAGTAGAAGGGTTGTAGGACATTGGAATATGCTACCAGGGGATGTCGCTGATGCAGTGACACTTGCTTCCTTCAAAATTAGATTAGATAAATACTTTACAGAGAAGGGATTAGTTCATAAATACTCGTGGGATTAGCCTTCTTTTATGCAGGTAGAGTAAGGTGATTTAAAGGGGCGAGACTGGTGGAGGGGGGGTGGGGGTGGGTGTGGGTGGGGTGGAGTGCAACCTCGGATGGGCCCAAGAGGCTCTTTGTTGCACTTTTCTTTTATGTCTTTATGTCTTTATGTCTTTATGTCTTTATGCCCACTGTTGAAAGTGTTTTGTTGTCAATACCCATAATACTTTATGGAGCATGAGTTAAACTGCTTTTTATTTGGGCATTAAGTCTTGATTACCATTTGCCTCTGTCATTTCAAAAGTAGAACATTTAGCATTTCAATTTACTTAATTACCTATCGGGTAAAATATGGATAAATCAAATATAAATAAAAATAAATGTGAGACCTCATCACATCCCAGTATGCAAAATGTGGCAGGTTTTGACAAGATCTCATTGGGGCAGGGTTGGCACCAACACATCAAAATTGGGGCAGCTTTTGCAAATTTGGGGGAAGGTTTGGAAATTTTGGGGCAGCTTTAAAATTTAAGGGCAGCTTTGGGAATTTTGGGGCAGCTTTTGACTTTTTGGGTCAGAAGTAACAATTTACAGATTCACACTAGATAAAACGTGACTGTGATTACGACCCTCCCCCCCCCCCCCCCCCCCCATACTAGGGGAATCCATACTAGATAAAACGTGATCATGAATACCTGACCAAACTCCCTCCTCATTCAACAGTATTTGCTGACTGAGGACCGGAATTTCCTCCTATGGAAAAAAGGAAAAATCCTTCCCCAAATGGGGCAGGATTCTTTTCTGCCCCGGTCAGCTTGCTGTCCCATTTGGGGCAGGATTTGGGATGCCCCAAACATCTTGTTGATGTTCCTGCCACGTTTTGCATACTGGATCACATCAATTCACCAGGTCATAACCTACATTGCTTATATGCATTGTATGTATGCCAAAGCCATATGCATTGCTTATTTGACTAAGGTACCTGTCAGTGCACCATGTTTGTAGTAATTTCAAGGCTACTATCACCGTTGTTGGTCTGGAGTCATAGGGAAGCTTTATGATGTCACCAGATTCTAGCTACAAGCAAATCTTTGGCAAAGAAGTGCTGGTCGCCTCAGATGACCTCACTTGATCGTGTAGGGGTCACTGAGCAATAATTGTACTTGGGTCATGAAGAATGAGCTATAATAACAATCTTTAAATAATTATTTTGATCAAATATTGTGTATCCTCTGATACGAACACATTTGTAAATTGTATTGTTGACCCTATTTTATTGTTGGAAGGTCACGAAACTGACCTGGCCTTAGGTCACCGATATAAAAACAATCTGAGATAGCAGGGTCGTAGGCATCTATGGCTTGATTACGTCTTGTGAGGTTTTGAAGTGCTTAGCCAAACTCTGTGACCAGTGGCTGTGGCACGACCACCAAGGATCTAGCCCGCTTGTACATTGAACTATGTTTAAAACAAACTTGACTTTTTAAAGGTTGTTTAGATTTCCTTAAAATCAGAAAATATGCCAATTTTCGGTCGATTTCAGTCGTTTAGGGGCATGGCACGATGCCCCCTTACATCAGGCCTTGAGCACCCCCATTGAGTTTTGGAAATCCACACCCCTGACTGGTAGACTTGGTTGCCAGAGGCGAGGCGGCGACGAGCGGCGCACTGACTGGCCAGCTGTAACTGTAAGACAGCGCAGGATCCGGGCGCAGCGAAGACGAGCTGGAACGAGCTGGGGCTGAAGCCCAGCTGCTGCGAGCTGGGCCGGCGGCGGCTGGCTGCGCTCGCCGCTCGGTGCCTGTTTCGCGGGTTCCGGCCCGACTGGGCTGGACGCGCGGCCGGCACGCTGCGACCGTGCTCCGGCGGCGTAGCATTGTTCTCCAAACTGTTTAAAATAAAGACGAACAGAAAAAATAGATGGCATTGCAGATATTGCTTTCTAGCATGCGGTTGTATAACGGATATAGGCCGGAGTTGGAGTAGGAGTCGGAGTTGCTAAAATTATGTCGACTCCGCAGCCCTGCTTGCAACAGTCCAAAAGTCTTTTTGTAGTGATTGGTTTAGGTGTTAATATATTTACAGTTGTCACTCATTGGCTTAGCTAAAACATTGAGTGTGCTCAAAGGTATGCCCAGCCCATGGTACTGAATGGAACACATGTTCTTTATTAGATAAAATCTCTTTTGCAGAATGAATAAGTGAGCAACCCTGGAACATGAAAATGGTGCTCTCACAGAGGCAAAGAGAAGAACTGTAAGTACAGGTACCTGTTCTATGTTTATTGATTGGACATCCTAATTGGGTACATTTTTCAACAGTTAGAGCAAGTTTTAAAATGATTAAGGCTATGGTCCACATGTGGAGTTTCCTATTCAAATGGTAAGGCAACTGCCCCACCAACGTTGTGTTTTTCCCCACCAACTTTTGTCAGATTTGAAGGTTTTCTGGCATTAAAGTTGTCATTTTTTGCCTCAACCATGCCAAACAGCCAGCTAATATGATATTTTGCTGCACCAACTTTTTCTGAAAAGCTCCACCCACGCTATGGTCCTTTGCTTGATTTGTTCACCATTCAAAATGTATCGTTAAATTTGATGATATTCGGTTAAATGTAATCAACATTCTCAATTTTCCTCCCATTCATTGCACACATGAGAACCTTGTAGATAACTTGTTCATACTATGTTTTTTTTTTCCGCAGAAATAAGGCCATTGCTGACTACCTAGGCAGCAATGGCTACATTGACTCCTTGGAAGCATTCAAGAGGGAAACTGATATGCCAGGAGAAGTTGAGAAGAAATATGCTGGCCATTTGGAAAAGAAGTGGACTGCTGTCCTGCGCCTCCAAAAGAGGGTGAATTCATTGTTTGCCAGAACCATTTTTTCAATTTTTTGTTTAAGATAACTTTTCTAGACTGACATTTAACCAGGTTTTATTTTGGGCCTGTTCCTGGTTTGCAGTCAGATATAAAGAGGACAAAGACTGAAACAATGCTTCATGTATCATTGCCATCCACCATTTATCTGGGTAACATAGTAGGCTGTTCCTGCTTTTCTCTGTGCTTGCCATGTTCCCTGCTCTGTGTTGAGCGTGCGCTCTTTGCCCTCTTTGCTACAGAACATGGAGCTGGAGGCGAACCTGGCCGACTTCCCTGCTCTGTGTTGAGCGTGTGCTCTTTGTCCTCTTTGCTACAGAACATGGAGCTGGAGGCGAACCTGGCCGACTTCCCTGCTCTGTGTTGAGCGTGCGCTCTTTGTCCTCTTTGCTACAGAACATGGGGCTGGAGGCGAACCTGGCCGACTTCCCTGCTCTGTGTTGAGCGTGTGCTCTTTGTCCTCTTTGCTACAGAACATGGAGCTGGAGGCGAACCTGGCCGACTTCCCTGCTCTGTGTTGAGCGTGTGCTCTTTGTCCTCTTTGCTACAGAACATGGAGCTGGAAGCGAACCTGGCCGACTTCCCTGCTCTGTGTTGAGCGTGTGCTCTTTGCCCTCTTTGCTACAGAACATGGAGCTGGAGGCGAACCTGGCCGACTTCCCTGCTCTGTGTTGAGCGTGTGCTCTTTGTCCTCTTTGCTACAGAACATGGAGCTGGAGGCGAACCTGGCCGACTTCCCTGCTCTGTGTTGAGCGTGTGCTCTTTGTCCTCTTTGCTACAGAACATGGAGCTGGAGGCGAACCTGGCCGACTTCCCTGCTCTGTGTTGAGCGTGTGCTCTTTGCCCTCTTTGCTACAGAACATGGAGCTGGAGGCGAACCTGGCCGACTTCCCTGCTCTGTGTTGAGCGTGTGCTCTTTGTCCTCTTTGCTACAGAACATGGAGCTGGAGGCGAACCTGGCCGACTTCCAGCGTGAGATGCAGGCGGGGGCGCCGACCCGCGAGAAGCGTTCACCGGCCGACTGGATCCCGCGGCCGCCGGAGAAGTACGCGCTGACCGGTCACCGCGCTCCCGTCTCCAAGGTGAGATGGAGCCCGCTCCCGTCTCCAAGGTGAGATGGAGTCCCGCTCCCGTCTCCAAGGTGAGATGGAGTCCCGCTCCCGTCTCCAAGGTGAGATGGAGTCCCGCTCCCGTCTCCAAGGTGGGATGGAGCCTCGCTCCCGTCTCCAAGGTGATATGGAGTCCCGCTCCCGTCTCCAAGGTGAGATGGAGTCTCGCTCCCGTCTCCAAGGTGAGATGGAGTCCCGCTCCCGTCTCCAAGGTGAGATGGAGTCCCTCTCCCGTCTCCAAGGTGAGATGGAGTCCCGCTCCCGTCTCCAAGGTGAGATGGAGTCCCGCTCCCGTCTCCAAGGTGAGATGGAGTCCCGTTCCTGTCTCCAAGGTGAGATGGAGTCCCGCTCCCGTCTCCAAGGTGAGATGGAGTCCCGCTCCCGTCTCCAAGGTGAGATGGAGTCCCGCTCCCGTCTCCAAGGTGAGATGGAGTCCCGCTCCCGTCTCCAAGGTGAGATGGAGTCTCGCTCCCGTCTCCAAGGTGAGATGGAGTCCCGCTCCCGTCTCCAAGGTGAGATGGAGTCTCGCTCCCGTCTCCAAGGTGAGCTGGAGTCCCGCTCCACTCACACCTCCCTGCAGACGGGGTGGAACGGCGGGTGGGGGCGAGGTGCAATGAAGAATATCACCTGTAGAAGGCAGGTTGTGAACTTCGTTGGATTAGTGGGTTGCATGCGGGGATGGGCCATGTGTGCCAAAAGCAAACAGCCCTGGCACCGGATGGAGGCGTCCAGGTGTCAGGTTGTGCCAGAAAGCTTGCCTAGTCCTCGGCCTGTCCAAACTGTCGGTGACTGATGTCCCACCCTGCCCCGCCTCGGCAGGTGCTGTTCCACCCGGTCTACAGTCTGATGGCCTCCGCCAGCGAGGACGCCACCATCAAGGTCTGGGACTTCGACTCGGGCGACTACGAACGGACGCTGAAGGGACACACGGATAGCGTGCAGGACATCGCGTTCGACCACTCGGGCACGTTCCTCGGTGAGAGTTGGTCCGGGCTGCTGGTGTTGAGTCGCGCCTGAGACGCCGCTGGACCGGGCCGCACCTTGGCTGGCAGGATTCCCACTTACAATTGTGGCGCGGTGGGGGATGGCGTCGGAGCTCCAGCTTGTCAAGTTGAGATGTCTGATCCGTCCGCCTGTATGTCCGTCTGCATGTGTCTCTGTGTGCACTGTGTCTCTGTGTCTCTGTGTCTCTGTGTGCACTGTGTCTCTGTGTCTCTGTGTGCACTGTGTATCTGTGTCTCGATGTGCACTGTGTCTCTGTGTGCACTGTCTCTGTGTCTATGTGTGCACTGTCTCTGTGTCTATGTGTGCACTGTGTCTCTGTGTCTCTGTGTGCACTGTGTCTCTGTGTGCACTGTGTCTCTGTGTGCACTGTGTCTCTGTGTGCACTGTGTCTCTGTGTGCACTGTGTCTCTGTGTGCACTGTGTCTCTGTGTGCACTGTGTCTCTGTGTACACTGTGTCTCTGTGTGCACTGTGTCTCTGTGTCTATGTGTGCACTGTGTCTCTGTGTATCTGTGTGCACTGTGTCTCTGTGTGCACTGTGTCTCTGTGTGCACTGTGTCTCTGTGTGCACTGTGTCTCTGTGTGCACTGTGTCTCTGTGTGCACTGTGTCTCTGTGTGCACTGTGTCTCTGTGTCTCTGTGTGCACTGTGTCTCTGTGTCTCTGTGTGCACTGTGTCTCTGTGTCTCTGTGTGCACTGTGTCTCTGTGTGCACTGTGTCTCTGTGTGCACTGTGTCTCTGTGTGCACTGTGTCTCTGTGTGCACTGTGTCTCTGTGTGCACTGTGTCTCTGTGTGCACTGTGTCTCTGTGTGCACTGTGTCTCTGTGTGCACTGTGTCTCTGTGTGCACTGTGTCTCTGTGTGCACTGTGTCTCTGTGTGCACTGTGTCTCTGTGTGCACTGTGTCTCTGTGTGCACTGTGTCTCTGTGTGCACTGTGTCTCTGTGTGCACTGTGTCTCTGTGTGCACTGTGTCTCTGTGTGCACTGTGTCTCTGTGTGCACTGTGTCTCTGTGTGCACTGTGTCTCTGTGTGCACTGTGTCTCTGTGTGCACTGTGTCTCTGTGTGCACTGTGTCTCTGTGTCTCTGTGTGCACTGTGCCTATGTGTGCACTGTGCCTCTGTGTGCACTGTGTCTCTGTGTCTCTGTGTGCACTGTGTCTCTGTGTATCTGTGTGCACTGTGTCTCTGTGTGCACTGTGTCTCTGTGTCTCTGTGTGCACTGTGTCTCTGTGTATCTGTGTGCACTGTGCCTCTGTGTGCACTGTGTCTCTGTGTCTCTGTGTGCACTGTGTCTCTGTGTATCTGTGTGCACTGTGTCTTCTGTGTGCACTGTGTCTTCTGTGTGCACTGTGTCTCTGTGTCTCTGTGTGCACTGTGTCTCTGTGTGCACTGTGTCTCTGTGTGCACTGTGTCTCTGTGTCTCTGTGTGCACTGTGTCCCTGTGTGCACTGTGTCTCTGTGTCTCTGTGTACACTGTGTCTCTGTGTGCACTGTGCCTCTGTGTGCACTGTGCCTCTGTGTGCACTGTGTCTCTGTGTGCACTGTGTCTCTGTGTCTCTGTGTGCACTGTGTCTCTGTGTCTCTGTGTGCACTGTGTCTCTGTGTCTCTGTGTGCACTGTGTCTCTGTGTCTCTGTGTGCACTGTGTCTCTGTGTACACTGTGTCTCTGTGTCTCTGTGTGCACTGTGCCTCTGTGTGCACTGTGCCTCTGTGTGCACTGTGTCTCTGTGTGCACTGTGTCTCTGTGTGCACTGTGCCTTTATATGTTCATGCCAGTATAATATCCGCTGTATTTCAGTAACCATTATATGTTGTCATTTTTAGGGCTTGCCGCATGCTGGCTGGGTCATGAACCTTGCCCTCCCTCCACAATCGGGAAATGAAATCTCCATCTACATCGGATGTTGCCGACTCCCCACGATTGTTTCACCAGAGGTTATACAGCCTTGAATCCGCTCTGATCTGACCCAGTGTGCCAGCACTACACACAATGCCACAAAGGCCGCTGATAACGATAGAGCGACTGCTAGGGCGGGGTGATTGGCTGTGTGATAAGGAGGGATATGACCGTGAAAATGGCATGTGCCCAGCTTATGGTGCCTGGCTCGGTACAGAAATGAAAGGCTTCCCATCTTCAAATCCGGTGACCCAACCCTAGTCTAACTATCGTCCTATTTCTATAGTCCCCATCATGACCCAAATCGTCGGGCGTGTGGTACAGCGCCAGCTGTCTGCCTACATGTCCGATAATCATCTCCTCTCCCCATCCCAACATGGTTTTCGGCCCCGCCATTCCACAGAAACCGCTCTGCTCTCCATCACTAACCGCATCTTTTCCAACATGGACCGTGGACATGTCTCTCTTTTGTGCCTCTTGGACCTTAGTAAATGCTTTGACGTTATTCCTCATTCACAGCTTCTTTCCAAACTCCAGCTCTATGGCATTGACCCGGTCTGGTTTTCATCCTATCTCATCGGTCATACTCAGTCAGTTTGCATCTCATGGGCGCCATGTGACCTTCGTTGTCGGAGCGCCCCTAAACCCCAATCATCATCATCAGTTTGCATCTCTTCCCCTTCTGGTGACAGAGTGATCTCCAAGCCTCTTTCCAATACCATGGGTGTATTCCAAGGATCAGCCCTTGGTCCTCTGTTATTCACTATGTTTGCCAACGACCTCAGCCCGCACGCGCCAGACGCACATGTGACCCGGTACGCTGACGATACCCAGGTCCTTATATCCGATGTCAAACGCAACCTTCCTAGCCTCATCCTACGCATGGAGACTACACTGTCCTCCTTATCATCGTGGCTCCATGCACACGGACTTAAACTCAACGCATCCAAAACTGAAATCCTTCTCCTTGGCACCCGGCAGAACATCTGCTACCTTTCACCTGTCAGCGTGCGGGTCGGTGGGGAGACCACCCAGGAGAGCCAGTTCGTTAAAAACCTCGGCGGCGTGACCGCCGCCTTAGCTGGGACGCACATGTCAGTGACGTGGTACGAAAGTGTGTCGGCCTCCTGATCGGTCTCCGCCACCTGAGGCACTTCCTCCCGCAGAGCGTGATGCTAACTATTGTGCGGCGCGGTCTGGCCATCTCGCGCATGAGATACTGTATCTCTGTATATGGCAATTGTTCGGCTGCTAACGACAACAGACTGATGAAAGTTGTGCATTTTGCAACTGCAGGGTCGTTACTGGACTCAGAAAATATGATCATGTGTCACGCGCGCGGGATGACCTGAACCTCCTCGCGCCTCGCCAGATGTGCGATTACCAGACGGCGATTGTTGCTCACAAAGCATATGTGCTGGGTGAGCCTGCGGACCTCGCCCATTTATTCCACACCTACGCTGAGCGCGGCCGTGTGAGCGTGTCACGCGACAGGACCAGTACCTGCGCCCGCCTGCCATGAGAACGGCGGCCGGACAGCGTTCGTTTTCGTACCGTGCGACATCGCTGCTGAACGCGTTGCCTGATGATGTGATGGGGCTGGAACCGACACGGTTCAAACGGGCGGCCCGGTCTTTCTTTCGGCAATAAGTGACTGTATGTGTGTGGGTGTGGGTGTGATAGTCTGCTTGGTTTCCCATCGTGACAATTGTAACTTCCCTACTGTTTTATTTTTAACCGACTTATGACACGTAATAGCCACGCTTATTCGTGGAGTGTCTGTTGATGTCAATACATACATACATACAAAGGCTGAGCCATGCAGATGTATTGTGTGGTACCCTTTGCAATCTTATCTCTTTAGATGGGATGGATTTCATGAAAATTATCAGAGCTCGTTCGGCGTGTGGGCACAATCATTTTGATTGGTTGTAGCACTACGATTGCGGACTACTGTCCTACTTACATGGCTCTCTTGTTGTATGTTATGTAAAACAAGCCATGCAAGAAGCTCCCATCTCGTTAGTCTCATGTTGTGCAACACTTCTATTGTTTTGTATGATGGTCTTACATGTGTGATCCGTTTGCCCCCCCCCCCCCCCCCCTCAGTTAATGGTGGGAGGCAGACCGACTGCCTCCACGTACCACTCTATCCCAGGTCTCTCAACGTTACGCCGCCGCTGTGTGATAGTATTCGACCCCGTGTGACGTCATGTATCGTGCTTGCACTTGACCTCCGTCAAACGCTGCATGTCGTGTCCATGTGTCCCGCGCCCGAGCCTGACCTCTGTCCCGACGTGACCCGACCAGGTCGAGTGACCTGACCTGACATCTGACCTCTGACCTGTGTGTGTCCCGCGCCCGCGTCTGATCTCTGTCCCGACCTGACATCTGACCTCTGACCTGTGTTGTGTATCCCGCGCCCGCGCCTGGTCTCTGTCCCGACCTGACCTGACCTGTGTTGTGTGTCCGGCGTCCGCGCCTGGTCTATGTCCCGACCAGACCTCTGACCTCTGACCTGTGTTGTGTGTCCGGCGTCCGCGCCTGGTCTATGTCCCGACCTGACATCTGACCTCTGACCTGTGTTGTGTGTCCGGCGCCCGCGCCTGGTCTATGTCCCGACCAGACCTCTGACCTCTGACCTGTGTTGTGTGTCCGGCGCCCGCGCCTGGTCTATGTCCCGACCAGACCTCTGACCTCTGACCTGTGTTGTGTGTCCGGCGTCCGCGCCTGGTCTATGCCCTGACCAGACCTCTGACCTCTGACCTCTGACCTGTGCCGTGTGTTCCGTGTCCGCAGTGTCGTGTAGTGCCGACATGTCCATCAAGCTGTGGAACTTCTCGGGCCACTACGAGTGCCTCAAGACGATGCATGGCCATGACCACAACGTCTCGAGTGTGACGTTCACGCCCGCCGGAGACTTCATCCTCAGCTCCTCCCGCGACAAGACCATCAAGATGTGGGAGGTGGCCACAGGGTGAGTTGTCCCGCGACAGAGAGGTGGCCACAGGGTGAGTTGTCCCGCGACAGAGAGGTGGACACAGGGTGAGTTGTCCCGCGACAGGGAGGTGGCCACAGGGTGAGTTGTCCCGCGACAGGGAGGTGGACACAGGGTGAGTTGTCCCGCGACAGAGAGGTGGCCACAGGGTGAGTTGTCCCGCGACAGAGAGGTGGTCACAGGGTGAGTTGTCCCGCGACAGAGAGGTGGCCACAGGGTGAGTTGTCCCGCGACAGGGAGGTGGCCACAGGGTGAGTTGTCCCGCGACAGAGAGGTGGACACAGGGTGAGTTGTCCCGCGACAGAGAGGTGGCCACAGGGTGAGTTGTCCCGCGACAGAGAGGTGGACACAGGGTGAGTTGTCCCGCGACAGAGAGGTGGACACAGGGTGAGTTGTCCCGCGACAGAGAGGTGGCCACAGGGTGAGTTGTCCCGCGACAGGGAGGTGGCCACAGGGTGAGTTGTCCCGCGACAGGGAGGTGGCCACAGGGTGAGTTGTCCCGCGACAGGGAGGTGGCCACAGGGTGAGTTGTCCCGCGACAGAGAGGTGGACACAGGGTGAGTTGTCCCGCGACAGAGAGGTGGCCACAAGGTGAGTTGTCCCGCGACAGAGAGGTGACCACAGGGTGAGTTGTGCCGCGACAGGGAGGTGGCCACAGGGTGAGTTGTCCCGCGACAGAGAGGTGGCCACAGGGTGAGTTGTCCCGCGACAGGGAGGTGGCCACAGGGTGAGTTGTCCCGCGACAGAGAGGTGGCCACAGGGTGAGTTGTCCCGCGACAGGGAGGTGGCCACAGGGTGAGTTGTCCCGCGACAGAGAGGTGGCCACAGGGTGAGTTGTCCCGCGACAGGGAGGTGGCCACAGGGTGAGTTGTCCCGCGACATAGAGGTGGCCACAGGGTGAGTTGTCCCGCGACAGGGAGGTGGACACAGGGTGAGTTGTCCCGCGACAGGGAGGTGGCCACAGGGTTAGTTGTCCCGCGACAGAGAGGTGGCCACAGGGTGAGTTGTCCCGCGACAGGGAGGTGGACACAGGGTGAGTTGTCCCGCGACAGAGAGGTGGCCACAGGGTGAGTTGTCCCGCGACAGGGAGGTGGCCACAGGGTGAGTTGTCCTGCGACATAGAGGTGGACACAGGGTGAGTTGTCCCGCGACAGAGAGGTGGACACAGGGTGAGTTGTCCCGCGACAGAGAGGTGGCCACAGGGTGAGTTGTCCCGCGACAGGGAGGTGGCCACAGGGTGAGTTGTCCCGCGACAGGGAGGTGGCCACAGGGTGAGTTGTCCCGCGACAGAGGTGGCCACAGGGTGAGTTGTCCCGCGACAGGGAGGTGGCCACAGGGTGAGTTGTCCCGCGACAGGGAGGTGGCCACAGGGTGAGTTGTCCCGCGACAGGGAGGTGGCCACAGGGTGAGTTTTCCCGCGACAGAGAGGTGGCCACAGGGTGAGTTGTCCCGCGACAGGGAGGTGGCCACAGGGTGAGTTGTCCCGCGACAGGGAGGTGGACACAGGGTGAGTTGTCCCGCGACAGAGAGGTGGCCACAGGGTGAGTTGTCCCGCGACAGGGAGGTGGCCACAGGGTGAGTTGTCCCGCGACAGGGAGGTGGCCACAGGGTGAGTTGTCCCGCGACAGAGAGGTGGCCACAGGGTGAGTTGTCCCGCGACAGAGAGGTGGCCACAGGGTGAGTTGTCCCGCGACAGGGAGGTGGCCACAGGGTGAGTTGTTCCGCGACAGAGAGGTGGCCTTAGGGTGAGTTGTCCCGCGACAGGGAGGTGGCCACAGGGTGAGTTGTCCCGCGACAGGGAGGTGGCCACAGGGTGAGTTGTCCCGCGACAGGGAGGTGGACACAGGGTGAGTTGTCCCGCGACATAGAGGTGGCCACAGGGTGAGTTGTCCCGCGACAGGGAGGTGGACACAGGGTGAGTTGTCCCGCGACAGAGAGGTGGCCACAGGGTGAGTTGTCCCGCAACAGGGAGGTGGCCACAGGGTGAGTTGTCCCGCGACATAGAGGTGGCCACAGGGTTAGTTGTCCCGCGACAGGGAGGTGGACACAGGGTGAGTTGTCCCGCGACATAGAGGTGGCCACAAGGTGAGTTGTCCCGCGACATAGAGGTGGCCACAAGGTGAGTTGTCCCGCGACAGAGAGGTGGACACAGGGTGAGTTGTCCCGCGACAGGGAGGTGGCCACAGGGTGAGTTGTCCCGCGACAGGGAGGTGGCCACAGGGTGAGTTGTCCCGCGACAGGGAGGTGGCCACAGGGTGAGTTGTCCCGCGACAGAGAGGTGGCCACAGGGTGAGTTGTCCCGCGACAGGGAGGTGGCCACAGGGTGAGTTGTCCCGCGACATAGAGGTGGCCACAGGGTTAGTTGTCCCGCGACAGGGAGGTGGCCACAGGGTGAGTTGTCCCGCGACAGAGAGGTGGACACAGGGTGAGTTGTCCCGCGACAGGGAGGTGGCCACAGGGTGAGTTGTCCCGCGACAGGGAGGTGGCCACAGGGTGAGTTGTCCCGCGACAGGGAGGTGGCCACAGGGTGAGTTGTCCCGCGACAGAGAGGTGGCCACAGGGTGAGTTGTCCCGCGACAGGGAGGTGGCCACAGGGTGAGTTGTCCCGCGACAGAGAGGTGGACACAAGGTGAGTTGTCCCGCGACAGAGAGGTGGCCACAGAGTGAGTTGTCCCGCGACAGGGAGGTGGCCACAGGGTGAGTTGTCCCGCGACATAGAGGTGGCCACAGGGTTAGTTGTCCCGCGACAGAGAGGTGGACACAGGGTGAGTTGTCCCGCGACATAGAGGTGGCCACAAGGTGAGTTGTCCCGCGACATAGAGGTGGCCACAAGGTGAGTTGTCCCGCGACAGGGAGGTGGCCACAGGGTGAGTTGTCCCGCGACAGGGAGGTGGCCACAGGGTGAGTTGTCCCGCGACAGGGAGGTGGCCACAGGGTGAGTTGTCCCGCGACAGGGAGGTGGCCACAGGGTGAGTTGCCCCGCGACAGAGAGGTGGCCACAGGGTGAGTTGTCCCGCGACAGAGAGGTGGCCACAGGGTGAGTTGTCCCGCGACATAGAGGTGGCCACAAGGTGAGTTGTCCCGCGACAGGGAGGTGGCCACAGGGTGAGTTGTCCCGCGACAGGGAGGTGGCCACAGGGTGAGTTGTCCCGCGACAGGGAGGTGGCCACAGGGTGAGTTGTCCCGCGACAGGGAGGTGGCCACAGGGTGAGTTGTCCCGCGACAGAGAGGTGGCCACAGGGTGAGTTGTCCCGCGACAGAGAGGTGGCCACAGGGTGAGTTGTCCCGCGACAGGGAGGTGGCCACAGGGTGAGTTGTCCCGCGACAGGGAGGTGGCCACAGGGTGAGTTGTCCCGCGACAGAGAGGTGGCCACAGGGTGAGTTGTCCCGCGACAGGGAGGTGGCCACAGGGTGAGTTGTCCCGCGACAGAGAGGTGGCCACAGGGTGAGTTGTCCCGCGACAGGGAGGTGGTCACAGGGTGAGTTGTCCTGCGACATAGAGGTGGACACAGGGTGAGTTGTCCCGCGACAGGGAGGTGGCCACAGGGTGAGTTGTCCCGCGACAGAGAGGTGGCCACAGGGTGAGTTGTCCCGCGACATAGAGGTGGACACAGGGTGAGTTGTCCCGCGACAGAGAGGTGGCCACAGGGTGAGTTGTCCCGCGACAGAGAGGTGGCCACAGGGTGAGTTGTCCTGCGACATAGAGGTGACCACAGACCACAGGGTGAGTTGCCCCGCGACAGGGAGGTGGACACAGGGTGAGTTGTCCCGCGACAGGGAGGTGGCCACAGGGTGAGTTGTCCCGCGACAGAGAGGTGGCCACAGGGTGAGTTGTCTCGCGACAGAGAGGTGGACACAGGGTGAGTTGTCCTGCGACATAGAGGTGGACACAGGGTGAGTTGCCCCGCGACAGAGAGGTGGACACAGGGTGAGTTGTCCCGCGACAGAGAGGTGGCCACAGGGTGAGTTGTCCCGCGACAGAGAGGTGGCCACAGGGTGAGTTGTCCCGCGACAGAGAGGTGGCCACAGGGTGAGTTGTCCCGCGACAGAGAGGTGGCCACAGGGTGAGTTGTCCCGCGAAAGAGAGGTGGCCACAGGGTGAGTTGTCCCGCGACAGAGAGGTGGCCACAGGGTGAGTTGTCCCGCGACAGAGAGGTGGCCACAGGGTGAGTTGTCCCGCGACAGAGAGGTGGCCACAGGGTGAGTTGTCCCGCGACAGAGAGGTGGCCACAGGGTGAGTTGTCCCGCGACAGGGAGGTGGCCACAGGGTGAGTTGTCCCGCGACAGAGAGGTGGACACAGGGTGAGTTGTCCCGCGACAGGGAGGTGGCCACAGGGTGAGTTGTCCCGCGACAGAGAGGTGGACACAGGGTGAGTTGTCCCGCGACAGAGAGGTGGCCACAGGGTGAGTTGTCCCGCGACAGAGAGGTGGCCACAGGGTGAGTTAGACACTATCGTGACAGATTGTAAACCCCTAGCCGCCACATGTGTGTAGCGACGTGATTATGAGCGCTCGCTCGTCCTTCCGTGGTGTAAGGGGAAAATCTGAATATGAGCTGCTTTTTGAGCGGCGACGCTTTTGAGAAGCTAATATCTCTGCAACCGCACGTCCGATTGGCAAGCGGGCTTATTTGCTGAGCAGCCCCATCTGAGACCCTGAGACCAGTGCCGACCTAGGCGGGTGACTACCACTGCGCGTGGCGCGTGGAGGGGGGGGGGGGGGTGCTTTCTCGCAAAAACTCCGCAACGGCTGGGCAGATTGTGTGCACATTTGGTGTGTGGTTAGGGACCCTCAGCCGCCTCTTTCCCACAAGTCAGGAATGGGGTGCCTCTGCACGTGCGCACGTGCACACCCCTATTCTATATCTCAGGAACGGCTGAGCCGATTGTGTTCGAATTTGGTGTGTGGTTAGGGACCTCTCCGCCGCCGCTTTCCTACAAGTCAAGCCTTTACCCAATGTATAAATGGCATGAATGCGTGCGCATACCAACCTCACCATACATTTCCTTCGCGCTCGCTCGTTGATCGCCAACTACGGCGCCTTACTGGTATTCTTTGTTGATATAAAACATGCTTAGTTTATGTTGTTTCATGGGTGTTCAACGAAGCAATGCGGCGTGCTGGTGACAAAGCACGACTGCGCGGACCGCGGACTGATGACATGGTACGCGTCCTGCCGGCAGCTACTGTGTGCGGACGTTCACCGGTCACCGTGAGTGGGTGCGGATGGTGCGGGTCCACCCGGACGGCCAGATGATGGCCTCGTGCTCCAACGACCAGACGGTGCGCGTCTGGGATATCGCCACCAAGGAGTGCAAGGTAGGCACCGTCGTCTGCCGCCCGGGGTACCCGCAAGGTAGGCACCGTCGTCTGTCGCCACGGGTACCCGCCCCCCCCCCCCCCCCCCCGTCTGGTCTGGGACATCGCCACCAAGGAGTGCAAGGTAGGCACCGTCGTCTGCCGCCCGGGGTACCCCCCCGCCCCCCGCCCCCCGTCTGGTCTGGGACATCGCCACCAAGGAGTGCAAGGTAGGCACCGTCGTCTGCCGCCCGGGTTACCCCCCCCCCCCCCCCTCGCCCCCGTCTGGTCTGGGACATCGCCACCAAGGAGTGCAAGGTAGGCACCGTCGTCTGCCGCCCGGGGTACCCCCCGCCCCCCGTCTGGTCTGGGACATCGCCACCAAGGAGTGCAAGGTAGGCGCCGTCGTCTGCCGCCCGGGGTACCCCCTCCCCCGCCCCCCGTCTGGTCTGGGACATCGCCACCAAGGAGTGCAAGGTAGGCACCGTCGTCTGCCGCCCGGGGTACCCCCCCCCCCCCCCCCCGTCTGGTCTGGGACATCGCCACCAAGGAGTGCAAGGTAGGCACCGTTGTCTGCCGCCCGGGGTACCCCCCCCCCCCCCCCGCCCCCGTTGGTCTGGGACATCGCCACCAAGGAGTGCAAGGTAGGCACCGTCGTCTGCCGCCCGGGGTACCCCCGACCCCCGCCCCCCGTCTGGTCGGGGACACCGCCACCAAGGAGTGCAAGGTAGGCACCGTCGTTTGCCGCCCGGGGTACCCCCGACCCCCGCCCCCCGTCTGGTCGGGGACACCGCCACCAAGGAGTGCAAGGTAGGCACCGTCGTCTGCCGCCCGGGGTACCCCCCCCCCCCCCCGCCCCCATCTGGTCGGGGACATCGCCACCAAGGAGTGCAAGGTAGGCACCGTCGTCTGCCGCCCGGGGTACCCCCCCCCCCCCCCCGCCCCCATCTGGTCGGGGACATCGCCACCAAGGAGTGCAAGGTAGGCACCGTCGTCTGCCGCCCGGGGTACCCCCCCCCCCCCCCCCCCCCCGTCTGGACGATACGCTGGGTGTTTAGTTGGCAGTGAAGGGGGGCGGTTTTGAGGCGTGGTTAGCCGTTCTGGTTATTCAGTGAAAGACGTGTAGACCTGTGTTATGTTGCCTGGGTTGTGATGTGTAGACCTGTTATCTGACCTGGGTTGTGACCTGATGATGCTCTGGCGGTACTCAGTTGTGCGTTATCGCCCCCCTGGTCGGGGTTGCCGTATTGAACTTCAATACTGTACGAAACGTGTCATGATTTGCCGTTAACCTGAAGTCTGGTGACCGGCATCTGTAACTCTGATCTGTCTGTCGGTCTGCAGTCTGTGACCTGTGGCCTGTGACCTGTGACCTGTGACCTGTGACCTGTGACCTGTGGCCTGTGACCTGTGGCCTGTGACCTGTGACATGCGACCTGTGACATGCGACCTGTGACATGCGACCTGTGACATGCGACCTGTGACATGCGACCTGCGACCTGTGACATGCGACCTGTGACCTGTGACCCGGCCATTGACCCGCCCTCAGCTGGAGCTCCGGGAGCACGATCACGTCGTGGAATGTATAGCCTGGGCGCCCCCGTCGGCGGCGGCGGCCATTAACGAGGCTGCCGGCGGCGACAACAGCAGGAGTGCGCACCACGGACCGTTCCTCGCCTCCGGGTCGCGCGACAAAACCATCAAGGTAGGTAACGCGTCCGCTATATGCCGCCAAGGCACGCCGGACGGCACACATTCGCCGCTCCTACCGGCGGTGTAGTTCGCACGCATAGGTCGCCGTCAATGCGATGAATTACGGTGATTAACAGTCACGGCCTGCGTTGAAGTATTGCTGAACTTTGTGCGACGCTGTTCGTGCTCGTTCGGTGACGCGTTCGATAACGCGTAATAGGCACTGGACACGTTCTGTTGTAGAAACGCGTTCCTTGCCCGACTGAGTACCTTCTGAGTAGTCAACGGGTGACTCAGCAAGGGACTCAGTCGTACTCAGCCCCCACATTAATCCCTCATGACTGGGTTGCGCGTGTTCAGCCCACACATTAATCCCTCATGACTGGGTTGCGCGTGTTCAGCCCACACATTAATCCATCATGACTGGGTTGCGCGTGTTCAGCCCACACATTAATCCCTCATGACTGGGTTGCGCGTGTTCAGCCCACACATTAATCCCTCATGACTGGGTTGCGCGTGTTCAGCCCACACATTAATCCCTCATGACTGGGTTGCGCGTGTTCAGCCCACACATTAATCCCTCATGACTGGGTTGCACGTGTTCAGCCCACACATTAATCCCTCATGACTGGGTTGCGCGTGTTCAGCCCACACATTAATCCATCATGACTGGGTTGCGCGTGTTCAGCCCACACATTAATCCCTCATGACTGGGTTGCGCGTGTTCAGCCCACACATTAATCCCTCATGACTGGGTTGCGCGTGTTCAGCCCACACATTAATCCCTCATGACTGGGTTGCGCGTGTTCAGGGTGCTAGGGACGCCGGCTGACGTAAACCGCTGGCTGAATGACTGACTGTGCTGTGTGGTCGGACCCAGCTGTGGGACGCCGGCTGACGTAAACTGCTGCCTGAATGACTGACTGTGCTGTGTGGTCGGGCCCAGCTGTGGGACGTAAACCGCTGCCTGAATGACTGACTGTGCTGTGTGGTCGGGCCCAGCTGTGGGACGCCGGCTGACGTAAACCGATGCCTGAATGACTGACTGTGCTGTGTGGTCGGGCCCAGCTGTGGGACGCCGGCTGACGTAAACCGCTGCCTGAATGACTGACTGTGCTGTGTGGTCGGGCCCAGCTGTGGGACGCCGGCTGACGTAAACCGATGCCTGAATGACTGACTGTGCTGTGTGGTCGGGCCCAGCTGTGGGACGCCGGCTGACGTAAACCGATGCCTGAATGACTGACTGTGCTGTGTGGTCGGGCCCAGCTGTGGGACGCTGGCTGACGTAAACCGATGCCTGAATTACTGACTGTGCTGTGTGGTCGGGCCCAGTTGTGGGACGCCGGCTGACGTAAACCGATGCCTGAATTACTGACTGTGCTGTGTGGTCGGGCCCAGCTGTGGGACGCCGGCTCCGGCCTCTGCCTGCTGACGCTGGAGGGGCACGATAACTGGGTACGAGGCCTGGTGTTCCACCCGGGCGGCCTGCTGCTCCTCTCCGCCTCCGACGACAAGACGGTCAAAATCTGGACCATCAAGGCCAAACGCTGCCACCGGACCTTGGAGGCGCACCAGCACTTCTGCACGTCAATAGGTATGAACAGCGCAATAATTAGCTATTTTATGGACTGCAGACAACTTTTTCAGCTCTCGCGAATCGATTTGTATGTTTGGTTTTCATGTTCATTTTAACCTTGTACATGTACTGGTAGTGCAAATTGACGTTATTTGTTTTCTGGTAGCACGAACGAGTCATTTTCAAGAGAGAAAAAATCGTACGTTTTATGTATCGGTCTCAAAATGTAACTAACTTACCTACCCACGCAGCTATCATACCCTTACAATACGCCGCCTTTTGCAGACATGCACAGGACGGCTCCGTTCGCGGTGACGGGCAGCGTGGATCAAACAATCAAGGTGTGGGAGTGTCGCTAACCAAGCTGAACCGCTAGCCTGGCCGCTAGCTGAACCGCTAGCCTGGCCGCTAGCTGGATCGCTAGCTGGACCGCTAGCCGTGCAGCCGCTAGCCTGGCCGCTAGCTGGACCTCTAGCTGGATCGCTAGCTGAACCGCTAACGCAAAACCGCTAGCATGCTAGCCATGATCTGCTTGCCGCCGCCGCTGCGCTCCACATTCCAAGCTAGTCAGGCTCGAGCAGTGCGGTCGCGGCGCCCGGCCGGCCCGGCCCGGGAGAGCCTGAACCCGAGCCGTGTACGGGACACGAGACGCGGTGTACGGGACACGAGACGCAGTGTACGGGCCACGAGACGCTGTGTACGGGGCACGAGACGCAGTGTACGGGACACGGGACGCAGTGTACGGGACACGAGACGCTGTGTACGGGGCACGAGACGCGGTGTACGGGACACGAGACGCGGTGTACGGGACACGAGACGCGGTGTACGGGACACGGGACGCAGTGTACGGGGCACGAGACGCAGTGTACGGGACACGAGACGCTGTGTACGGGGCACGAGACGCGGTGTACGGGACACGGGACGCAGTGTACGGGGCACGAGACGCAGTGTACGGGACACGAGACGCAGTGTACGGGACACGAGACGCTGTGTACAGGGCACGAGACGCGGTGTACGGGACACGAGACGCGGTGTACGGGACACGACGCAGTGTACGGGACACGAGACGCTGTGTACGGGACACGAGACGCGGTGTACGGGACACGAGACGCAGTGTACGGGACACGAGACGCAGTGTACGGGGCACGGGACGCAGTGTACGGGACACGAGACGCTGTGTACGGGGCACGAGACGCGGTGTACGGGACACGAGACGGGCGGCTGGCTCCACAGTGTGATAGAGATGGGCGCGGTCCCGGTAGCTATTTAATTCTAGTATTCAGTGGGCTAGTTGTTGTGTTAACTTATACCGTGGTGGCTGGTGACGCGTGTGTGGGAGTGGGAGTGGGAGCGGCAGCGGTGGGCTTCCTTCCTGGCATCTGCTGGTGCGGTGGGGCGGCCACGGTGCATGCTGTCGACTTTATAGTGGCGCTGCTGGCGTGTTTGTACGGGCTCGGGGCGGTGAGTGGCGGTGGTGGGGCGAGGCCGAGGTCCCCTGCCAGGATCACGCCGATCTACTGCCGCACGCACGCGACGCGCGAAGAAGAATTAGGAGTTACCTGTGAGCGCGTCGCCTCTCTCCTCTGCTGTCCAAGAGGATTTACCGTGACACGTTCAGAATCACCCTGGCCACGCCTGCTGCCCGCGCGACTGGAGGCGTCTGAACTCCGATACGGCACCTACCAGACACGCCCCGACTCGCAAACGGCCGCGACCGGACGCGTTTTGACTGGACAGCGGCCGCGACTGCACAGCGGCCGCGACTGCACAGCGGCCGCGACAGGACAGCGGCCGCTGGCTCCGCCGCCGCCGGCTCCGTCCCCTCACGGTTCGCAGTGAGGGGGCAGACGCAGCCGGCGGCCGGGGAGACCCGCCATCACGGCCTCCGCGGTGTGCAGCCTCCGTTTTCCTCCGTGTGAATGCATCGGCCTGCTCAGACCGGGGCGGGAGGGGCGCCATGATGGACGCTGGGGTGTGTAGTGACCCCTCGGTACCGGGCGGAGACACGGCGGACGGATGAGGGCGCGACACGGGACGGATGGGGGATGGTGGAGAGCGGTAGTGATCGGGCACCGCGGCGGGTTGGTGGAGGGATGGCGCACCACTGTCGCGACACGCGCCGAGCCCCACTGAGAGCCTCTCGGCAGCCGAGTTTTGTTTTTGTGGCGTACCCTGTTCCATGTTCGGTTGATGCCGGTTGCCGGGGGCGGTATTGTTGTTTTCTGAACAGTATAGTGCGGCTGCTTGATCGTCCTAGGTTGTGACTTGTCCCATTAGTTTGCAATGACATATATATGCTGCCAAGCGAAATACAAGCTCGGTATATGGAGACTGGCCCTGGATCAGCTCAGCGCACTGAGAAGGATGTGCCGTAGTAAGCTGGATGACTGACGGGAAAACGTGTCGATACCACAAACTGATGTGTTCAGTCTCATATTGTGACTGTGCTAATTGGAAATCTTGTCCAGTTATTTTCCTAACCTATTGCAGAAAAATCAGTTATTTTCCTAACCTATTGCAGAAAAATTATACGTATTTCGCTCTTCTCTACATATAATTTTCTCCTAGACCAGTAAGGCTAGAAGCGACAGTTTCTCGCGAGTTCGATTGTTCATGACTTCAAAATTTCACTTCGGATCAGCTGGTTGTGGAAGGTATTTTTGTGGCGTTGCACGATATCGTCATGCCATATCTCAGACGACTTACCGCCACGACGGTATCACGGCAACCATTCGTGCTAAGTTCATTAGACCATTTTTGAAAGTAGGCACACAGCCAAGGGTGTCACCGTAGGGGGGGGGACACCGTCCCCCCAGTCGTCAGGCTGGGGGGATTGTCCAATGCCCCCCCCCCCCCCGTTTTGGAGACATAAATCCATACTTCGGAAATATTGCGGGTTTCAATATCATAAAAGCATTTGGAAAAAGTATCAGTGCAATGGAAGAATGGAAGGGATCAGGACGATATTTTTACTTTTCTTGAGGGAAGTTGACAGGAATTTAATTGGAATTTCAGTAGCAGAGAAACGGGCATATATGGCGTTAATGTGCCCTATTTGTTGTTTTGGCACACTGTGCTTTCTGAAAGGAAACACCGGCAGATAGTGTTACATGAACGTTTTCGTGTGCAAGTTTTCAGTCACTTCGACCGAATAGCTGCAAAGAAATAAGCTTCTGAAAACCATGGCTACGGTCGGGCCGCTCATACGTATACCCCCCCCCCCCCCCCCCCTAGTTGCTGGAAGACCTCGCTCCGCTCGGTAATCAAACTGTTTCTGCCGGGTCCTAACCTAGGAAATATATCCATTCAAAAGCTTCGGACTCAATTTATCAAATACAATATGCAAACCATTTCGTTCAAGTTCTGCCCAAATGCGTTAAAAGTTTGCAAACCAAAAAGTTCCCGAAAGTAAAATAAAAAGCCAGTCCAGTGGCAGCCGGGTGGCGCATATAAGTTCTGATATTCACGGCATATTAAGAATAATTAGAATTGCACTCTATTGCGATCATGGATCGACGGAAAATTTGTATAAGATAGTGCGACCCTTCATCCCCACTAACATGCCATATTTCGCGGTTTTTACTGCAATCCGTGGCGACGACCCAGCCCACATCCACTGAAAACCGGACAAAGTTTGTCGACAGTATGTCAGATCGAAATGACGGAAGAGGGAGTTTCGATAGGATAAGCGACGGGAAACAACTCAGTAATGCTGACTCATTTATACCAAACAGCACAAGGCAACCATCCGACATGACAGTCACTCAAATAACGCTTTGCGTGCATAGTCTTTTACTATTTCTGGCTGCCAGAAATGTCCCATTCAGAAACGACGGGACATATTCAGACAACCTGATCATGTTCGTACAAAACCAGCCCAAGAAAGCCAAGGCCCTGGATACTCAAGAAAGCGGCGCACATACTCGGCGAAATCAGTGATGGCCATGACATCATAACAGACACAGCCCCTCGTCTGTCGTTGACCCAGTGGAAGAGAATGTAGCCGACACAGCTCCGCACACCACTGCTGTTCACCTAGGACACGGAGTGGTCGTCGAACTTGTGCCAGCGACCGGAGCTGACGCCGCCACAGATGGCTGTGTTGTGGTAGGTAGCAATCTATCGAGCCGAAGTGGTCCGCCGCCCCTCGCAGGCGGTACTTGTGATGGCGATATCACACGTGTTGATCACTAAGGCGACATACCCAGTTTCCAGCGGGATCGAACATTCGACTCTCTCTCCCAGACTGCCCATGTAGAACCTCCGTATGTGGATGATTGACACGTCGGGCGGCGGGTGGCAAGTGACGGCCCATTTGGTGGCCTCGATGCTGCTGTTGCTGCACTTTGAACAACACGTCCACCGGCCGATGGTATCGACTATCTCCGACCATGGCTAGTATCAGCAACACAGCCTGGGTAGTAACAGGCCTCTCGGCACCGATAATCCCACGATCAATGGCGCGAACTGCTCTTTTTCTTTTTCTTCTTTTTTATCATTACATCACTGAGCTTTTTGAATACCGACTTGTCCACGTCACTAGAGTCCGAACTGTCACTATCACCACTTCTCCTCTTACTCTTCTTTTTCTTTTTATCGCTCTTCTTGTGTTTCTTCTTCTTCTTCCGTCTGTCCGGTGACCTTTCCCTCCACTCGCCGCCATCGCTGCCCGACCTGTCCCGTCTGTTGATACAGGAGACCGGGAGACGGGAGGTGGAGCTAGCCGGCGGTAATCTCGGACCGTACTCATCCTCAGAGGACGGCGGGCCGTGCCGCGCCCCCGAGCCTGAGACCGGGGCTGGGGCCGCGGGCGCGTCGACTGGCTTCTTGCTCGAATCACCACCACCGCCGCCATCACCGTCACCACCACCGCCACCGCCACCCCGCTTCCAGCTGTTGAGCTCATCCAGGTCGACGTTGTCGAACAGACTGAAGCCAGACCGCTTGGCGGCTGCCGACGGCGCTTGATCGAAGAAGGAGGCGGCGGTGGGCCGGCCGTCCGCGGCGCCCGCTGGCCTTGGCTGCCCCGCCGGCTGTGGCCGTGACGGCGGTGTCACGCCGGGTCGTGATGCTCCCTCGCCGGCTGCTGCAGGGGACGGCGTCACACCGGCCGGCGACCTGTCCGTGACGGTCGGTGTGACGGCGAGCGTGACAACCCCCTGTGACGGCGTGACGGCCGGCTGTGACGCGTCCGTCAGCGGCGGCGTCCCCGGCGAGTCAACCTTCTCCGCCTCTGACTCTGACTCGGTGTCAGAATTGTCGAAGATGGCCTTGAAGAGGTCGGCCGGCGGTTTCTGCGTCGGTGCTGCCGGCTGGGCAGGTGTCGCGGAAGACAGCAGTGCGAGCACAGCGGCCGGCTGTGGACACACCCCAAACATTAATGTAGACTTCCCTACCACTTGTAGGAAAGAAGCACTCTCAAGAATCAGCACTGTTTATGAAAAACAACTACTTCCTTTACAATGTGTCCAATCCACGTCCACACAATGCTAAGTCAGTATTGGGAGAGAAAAAGGGTGATAACAGCATCGTTATACAATATTTGCCTGTAATGCTCTTACCACTTGGGTACCCCTTGCTGCGCCAAAAGCGACCAGTTCGGCTACACAAACTGATTCCTGTCATGTTTGTAGGATAAACGAGACCGAGTTGCCCACAGAACGGCTCATTGTTTAACCCGGCATTGACTGGGGTCTCAGCCGAACGCAATTGACTGGGTGGGGGACGTTAAACGCCCCCTGGTTATCTTCCGAACCAATTATCGCAGCGAGACGCACAAGGCGACATTCGAAAGCTCTCAATGAAATTAATCTAAAACATGCTAAAAAAATTCAAAGTGAGATCAAATGTCAGGTCACGGTCAGGTCAAATGTCCAAATCGACGTATTTTAGTTTATGAGCCATACTTTCCAGCAAAAGCCATCGATTACGACCATGATCACCCAAAGTGCTGCCAAAGGTATTATACACATCCCGCATGGGCTAAAGTGAGATTGTTGGCAAAGGTCAAAGTCAAGGTCAGGTCACAAAAAAAAATCACAATGCGAAAAATATCTACGGAAGTCATGCAACACATGTTTTATGGGTTATTTGCCACGTATAATTCGATAGTGATAGTCATTTTACCAACTGAATTCATTTACGTGAAGTTATTGTCAAGTTCAGGTCAAGTTCAGGTCACTGAAGGTCAAAATTTGAAATTGATAAATATAAAACAAGAAGGCATGTTCATTGACCATTTTTCTCTCAGGAATACACAGCTGGCAAATAAATACAATACAATACAATACAGTGACAACTAATTATTTGTCTGTATCTGGTCAATACAAGCCAAAAAACGCAATTAAAAAATATGACGTCATGAGTTACCCAAACTTTAGATGTCATAAGTCAGTCAAAATGGAGATATCAGTTTTAAATTTGGTATGGTAATTGCCTAGGTGTGGTTCTCTGACAGCTTTAGTTTTTTTATATTTTATACAATTTCGATTTTGTGATAATTTTCTCCATTCTTTGGGGGGGGGGGGTTGGGGGTCAAAAACTAAAATGTAAAATAAAAAATCTAGATAGCCAGTCTGTAGCTCTTGCAATTTGCTGTTTTGAAGTTTTCCGATTGCATTTTGCTTCCAATGTGGCATTTGTACGGCCTGTCATAATTTATCTGATTTTGGTGTAAAACTCGTGTAGTGACGTCACTAAATTCACTATAACTCGAGATACAAAATCGACGAAATTTCTTCATTTTTGCACACAAGACGTAACAATTACTTATAATAAAGTACCCGAAGTTTCACGTTGATAGCGCTATTAGTTGTTCAGCTATTGCGCAAATTCATCAGGGGAGGGCGTTAAACGCCCCCCCCCCCCCGTCAATGGCGGGCTAACCAACTAACCGGCGTAAGAGCAGTGCCAGCGTCAGTGCCGGGACCTGAAGTGGCGGCTGCCTCGTCAGCCAGCATATCATCCCAGCGCAGTCTCGGCTTCCGGGCGGCGGCCGGCGCCTCGGCTGCAGGGGACGGAGGCCGCAGTACCAGCTCAGAAGGCGCCGCCGCCGCGCTGCTGGTCGGGCCCAGAGTTCCAACGATACTGGAGCTGTCAGACGACACACAGAGGTGCAGAGTGTCAGACGACACACACAGAGGTGCAGAGTGTCAGCCGACACACACAGAGGTGCAGAGTGTCAGACGACACACAGAGTATCAGACGACACACACAGAGGTGCAGTGTCAGACGACACACACAGAGGTGCAGAGTATCAGACGACACACACAGAGGTGCAGAGTGTCAGACGACACACACAGAGGTGCAGAGTGTCAGACGACACACACAGAGGTGCAGTGTCAGACGACACACACAGAGGTGCAGAGTGTCAGACGACACACACAGAGGTACAGAGTGTCAGACGACACACACAGAGGTGCAGAGTATCAGACGACACACACAGAGGTGCAGAGTGTCAGACGACACACACAGAGGTGCAGAGTGTCAGACGACACACACAGAGGTGCAGAGTGTTAGACGACACACACAGAGGTGCAGAGTGTCAGGCGACACACACAGAGGTACAGAGTGTCAGACGACACACACAGAGGTACAGAGTGTCAGGCAGGGGTACACACACAGAGGTACAGAGTGTCAGGCAGGGGTACACACACAGAGGTACAGAGTGCCAGGCAGGGGTACACACAGAGGTGCAGAGTGTCAGACAGGGGTACACACACAGAGGTGCAGAGTGTCAGGCAGGGGTACACACACAGAGGTACAGTGTCAGGCAGGGGTACACACACAGAGGTACAGAGTGTAAGACAGGGGTACACACACAGAGGTGCAGAGTGTCAGGCAGGGGTACACACACAGAGGTACAGAGTGTCAGACAGGGGTACACACACAGAGGTACAGAGTGTCAGGCAGGGGTACACACACAGGGAGGTACAGAGTGTCAGACGACACACACAGGGAGGTACAGAGTGTCAGGCAGGGGTACACACAGAGGTGCAGAGTGTCAGTCAGGGGTACACACACAGATGTACAGAGTGTCAGGCAGGGGTACACACACAGCGGTACAGAGTGTCAGACAGGGGTACACACAGATGTACAGAGTGTCAGGCAGGGGTACACACAGAGGTACAGTGTCAGACAGGGGTACACACAGAGGTGCAGAGTGTCAGACAGGGGTACACACACAAGAGGTACAGAGTGTCAGGCAGGGGTACACACACAGGGAGGTACAGAGTGTCAGACAGGGGTACACACACAGAGGTACAGAGTGTCAGGCAGGGGTACACACAGAGGTGCGGAGTGTCAGGCAGGGGTACACACAGAGGTACAGAGTGTCAGGCAGGGGTACACACACAGGGAGGTACAGAGTATCAGACGACACACAGGGAGGTACAGAGTGTCAGGCAGGGGTACACACAGAGGTGCAGAGTGTCAGGCAGGGGTACACACACAGAGGTGCAGAGTGCCAGGTAGGGGTACACACACAGAGGTACAGAGTGTCAGGCAGGGGTACACACACAGAGGTACATAGTGTCAGGCAGGGGTACACACAGGGAGGTACAGAGTGTCAGGCAGGGGTACACACAGAGGTACAGAGTGTCAGACAGGGGTACACACAGATGTACAGAGTATCAGGCAGGGGTACACACACAGAGGTACATAGTGTCAGGCAGGGGTACACACAGGGAGGTACAGTGTCAGGCAGGGGTACAAACAGAGGTACAGAGTGTCAGACAGGGGTACACACATGTACAGTGTCAGGCAGGGGTACACACACAGAGGTACAGAGTGTCAGGCAGGGGTACACACAGAGGTACAGAGTGTCAGACAGGGGTACAAACAGAGGTACAGAGTGTCAGGCAGGGGTACACACACAGAGGTACATAGTGTCAGGCAGGGGTACACACAGGGAGGTACAGAGTATCAGGCAGGGGTACACACAGAGGTACAGAGTGTCAGACAGGGGTACACACAGATGTACAGAGTGTCAGGCAGGGGTACACACACACAGAGGTACATAGTGTCAGGCAGGGGTACACACAGGGAGGTACAGTGTCAGGCAGGGGTACAAACAGAGGTACAGAGTGTCAGACAGGGGTACACACATATGTACAGAGTGTCAGGCAGGGGTACACACAGAGGTACAGAGTGTCAGGCAGGGGTACACACAGAGGTACAGAGTGTCAGGCAGGGGTACAAACAGAGGTACAGAGTGTCAGGCAGGGGTACACACACAGAGGTACATAGTGTCAGGCAGGGGTACACACAGGGAGGTACAGAGTGTCAGGCAGGGGTACACACAGAGGTACAGAGTGTCAGGCAGGGGTACACACACAGAGGTACAGAGTGTCAGGCAGGGGTACACACAGAGGTACAGAGTCAGACTACACACACAGAGGTGCAGAGTGTCAGACGACACACACAGAGGTGCAGAGTGTCAGACGACACACACAGAGGTGCAGAGTGTCAGACGACACACACAGAGGTCCAGAGTGTCAGCCGACACACAGAGTATCAGACGACACACACAGAGGTGCAGAGTGTCAGCCGACACACAGAGTATCAGACGACACACACAGAGGTGCAGAGTGTCAGCCGACACAGAGTATCAGACGACACACACAGAGGTCCAGAGTGTCAGCCGACACACAGAGTATCAGACGACACACACAGAGGTGCAGAGTGTCAGACGACACACACAGAGGTGCAGAGTGTCAGACGACACACACAGAGGTGCAGAGTGTTAGACGACACACACAGAGGTGCAGAGTGTTAGACGACACACACAGAGGTGCAGAGTGTCAGACGACACACACAGAGGTACAGAGTGTCAGACGACACACACAGAGGTACAGAGTGTCAGCCGACACACACAGAGGTGCAGAGTGTTAGACGACACACACAGAGGTGCAGAGTGTTAGACGACACACACAGAGGTGCAGAGTGTCAGACGACACACACAGAGGTACAGAGTGTCAGACGACACACACAGAGGTACAGAGTGTCAGGCAGGGGTACACACACAGAGGTGCAGTGTCAGGCAGGGGTACACACACAGAGGTACAGAGTGTCAGGCAGGGGTACACACACAGAGGTGCATAGTGTCAGACAGGGGTACACACAGAGGTACAGAGTGTCAGGCAGGGGTACACACACAGGGAGGTACAGAGTATCAGACGACACACAGGGAGGTACAGAGTGTCAGGCAGGGGTACACACAGAGGTGCAGAGTGTCAGGCAGGGGTACACACACAGAGGTGCAGAGTGCCAGGTAGGGGTACACACACAGAGGTACAGAGTGTCAGGCAGGGGTACACACACACACAGAGGTACATAGTGTCAGGCAGGGGTACACACAGGGAGGTACAAAGTGTCAGGCAGGGGTACACACAGAGGTACAGAGTGTCAGACAGGGGTACACACAGATGTACAGAGTGTTAGGCAGGGGTACACACACAGAGGTACATAGTGTCAGGCAGGGGTACACACAGGGAGGTACAGAGTGTCAGGCAGGGGTACAAACAGAGGTACAGAGTGTCAGACAGGGGTACACACATATGTACAGAGTGTCAGGCAGGGGTACACACACAGAGGTACAGAGTGTCAGGCAGGGGTACACACAGAGGTACAGAGTGTCAGGCAGGGGTACACACACAGAGGTACAGAGTGTCAGACAGGGGTACACACAGGGAGGTACAGTGTCAGGCAGGGGTACACACAAAGGTACAGAGTGTCAGACAGGGGTACACACAGATGTACAGTCAGGCAGGGGTACACACACAGAGGTACAGAGTGTCAGGCAGGGGTACACACAGAGGTACAGTGTCAGGCAGGGGTACACACACAGAGGTACAGAGTGTCAGGCAGGGGTACACACAGGGAGGTACAGTGTCAGGCAGGGGTACACACAGAGGTACAGAGTGTCAGACAGGGGTACACACAGATGTACAGAGTGTCAGGCAGGGGTACACACACAGAGGTACAGAGTGTCAGGCAGGGGTACACACACAGAGGTACAGTGTCAGGAAGGGGTACACACAGAGGTACAGAGTGTCAGACAGGGGTACACACACAGAGGTGCAGAGTGTCAGGCAGGGGTACACACACAGGGAGGTACAGAGTGTCAGGCAGGGGTACACACACCGAGGTACATAGTGTCATACAGGGGTACACACAGGTACAGAGTGTCAGACAGGGGTGCATACACAGAGGTACAGAGTGTCAGGCAGGGGTACACACAGAGGTACATAGTGTCAGGCAGGGGTACACACAGAGGTGCAGAGTGTCAGACAGGGGTGCACACAGGGAGGTACAGAGTGTCAGACAGGGGTACACACAGAGGTGCAGAGTGTCAGGCAGGGGTACACACACAGAGGTACAGAGTGTCAGGCAGGGGTACACACACAGAGGTACATAGTGTCAGACAGGGGTGCACACACAGAGGTACAGAGTGTCAGGCAGGGGTACACACACAGAGGTACAGAGTGTTAGACACACACAGGGAGGTACAGAGTGTCAGACGACACACACAGGGAGGTACAGAGTGTCAGACGACACACACAGGGAGGTACAGAGTGTCAGACGACACACACAGAGGTGCAGAGTGTCAGGCAGGGGTACACACACAGAGGTACAGAGTGTCAGGTAGGGGTACACACACAGGGAGGTACAGAGTGTCAGACGACACACACAGGGAGGTACAGTGTCAGACAGGGGTACACACAGAGGTACAGAGTGTCAGGCAGGGGTACACACACAGATGTACAGAGTGTCAGGCAGGGGTATACACAGAGGTACAGTGTCAGGCAGGGGTACACACACAGAGGTGCAGAGTGTCAGGCAGGGGTACACACACATAGGTAAAGAGTGTCAGGCAGGGGTACACACACAGAGGTACAGAGTGTCAGAAAGGGGAACACACAGAGGTACAGTGTCAGGCAGGGGTACACACACAGAGGTGCAGAGTGTCAGGCAGGGGTACACACACAGGGAGGTACAGAGTGTCAGACAGGGGTACATACACAGAGGTACAGAGTGTCAGGCAGGGGTACACACAGAGGTGCGGAGTGGCAGGCAGGGGTACACACACAGAGGTACAGAGTGTCAGACAGGGGTACACACAGGGAGGTACAGAGTGTCAGACAGGGGTACACACACAGGTACAGAGTGTCAGGCAGGGCTACACACACAGAGGTACAGAGTGTCAGGCAGTGGTACACACAGAGGTGCAGAGTGTCAGGCAGGGGTACACACAGAGGTACAGAGTGTCAGGCAGGGGTACACATACAGAGGTGCAGAGTGTCAGGCAGGGGTACACACACAGAGGTACAGAGTGTCAGGCAGGGGTACACACACAGGGAGGTACAGAGTGTCAGACGACACATACAGAGGTGCAGAGTGTCAGACAGGGGTACACACACAGAGGTACAGAGTGTCAGACAGGGGTACACACACAGAGGTGCAGAGTGTCATGCAGGGGTACACACACAGAGGTACAGAGTGTCAGACAGGGGTACACACACAGAGGTACAGAGTGTCAGGCAGGGGTACACACACACAGAGGTACAGAGTGTCAGGCAGGGGTACACACACAGAGGTACAGAGTGTCAGACAGGGGTACACACACAGAGGTGCAGTGTCAGACAGGGGTACACACACAAATGTACAGAGTGTCAGGCAGGGGTACACACAGGGAGGTACAGAGTGTCAGGCAGGGGTACACACACAGGGAGGTACAGAGTGTCAGGCAGGGGTACACACACAGGGAGGTACAGAGTGGCAGGCAGGGGTACACACAGAGGTGCAGAGTGTCAGGCAGGGGTACGCACTCAGAGGTACAGAGTGTCAGGCAGGGGTACACACAGAGGTACAGAGTGGCAGGCAGGGGTACACACACAGAGGTACAGAGTGTCAGGCAGGGGTACACACACAGGGAGGTACAGAGTGTCAGACGACACACACAGGGAGGTACAGAGTGTCAGGCAGGGGTACACACAGGGAGGTACAGAGTGTCAGGCAGGGGTACACACACAGAGGTACAGAGTGTCAGGCAGGGGTACACACAGAGGTACAGAGTGTCAGACAGGGGTATACACACAGTGTCAGGCAGGGGTACACACAGGGAGGTGCAGAGTGTCAGACAGGGGTACACACAGAGGTACAGAGTGTCAGGCAGGGGTACACACACAGAGGTACAGAGTGTCAGGCAGGGGTACACACACAGATGTACAGAGTGTCAGGCAGGGGTACACACACAGCGGTACAGAGTGTCAGGCAGGGGTACACACTCATGGAGGTACAGTGTCAGACGACACACACAGGGAGGTACAGAGTGTCAGGCAGGTGTACACACACAGAGGTGCAGAGTGTCAGGCAGGGGTACACACACAGAGGTGCAGAGTGTCAGGCAGGGGTACACACAGATGTACAGAGTGTCAGACAGGGGTACACACACAGAGGTACAGAGTGTCAGGCAGGGGTACACACACAGAGGTACAGAGTATCAGACAGGGGTACACACACAGAGGTACATAGTGTCAGGCAGGGGTACACACAGATGTACAGAGTGTCAGGAAGGGGTACACACACACAGAGGTACAGAGTGTCAGGCAGGGGTACACACAGATGTACAGAGTGTCAGGCAGGGGTACACACAGAGGTGCGGAGTGTCAGGCAGGGGTACACACACAGAGGTACAGTGTCAGGCAGGGGTACACACACAGGGAGGTACAGAGTGTCAGACGACACACACAGGGAGGTACAGAGTATCAGGCAGGGGTACACACACAGAGGTGCAGAGTGTCAGGCAGGGGTACACACACAGAGGTGCAGAGAGGTGCACCTCTGTGGGTACACTGCACGCGCCGATTGAGCTCTCCTGCATGCTACGATGTGTTGTGTGTATGATCTCGCAGATTGAGTGCTGATATGATGTGAATGTATTGCATGCATGTTTACATATATTCCTGCGTATTTAGGAACAACTTGACACGAGACACAGAATAGCCGTTTTGGTAGCGGATGTGTCTTTTAAAGTGAAATGCAGAGTGTCAGACAGGGGTACACACACAGAGGTGCAGAGTGTCAGGCAGTGGTACACACACAGGGGTACAGTGTCAGACAGGGGTACACACACAGAGGTGCAGAGTGTCAGGCAGGGGTACACGCACGGAGGTACAGAGTGTCAGACAGGGGTACACACACAGAGGTACAGAGTGTCAGGCAGGGGTACACACAGAGGTACATTGTCATTGTCAGGCAGGGGTACACACAGAGGTACAGAGTGTCAGGCAGGGGTACACAGACAGAGGTACAGAGTGTCAGGCAGGGGTACACATACAGAGGTGCAGTGTCACAGGGGTACACACACAGAGGTGCAGAGTGTCAGGCAGGGGTACACACACAGGGAGGTACAGAGTATCAGGCAGGGGTACACACACAGATGTACAGTGTCAGGCAGGGGTACACACACAGAGGTACAGAGTGTCAGGCAGGGGTACACACACAGAGGTACAGAGTGTCAGGCAGGGGTACACACACAGAGGTACAGAGTGTCAGGCAGGGGTACACACACAGAGGTGCAGAGTGTCAGACAGGGGTACACACACAGAGGTGCAGAGTGTCAGGCAGGGGTACACACACAGGGAGGTACAGAGTGTCAGACAGGGGTACACACACAGATGTACAGAGTGTCAGGCAGGGGTACACACAGGGAGGTACAGAGTGTCAGACAGGGGTACACACACAGGGAGGTACAGAGTGTCAGGCAGGGGTACACACACAGGGAGGTACAGAGTGTCAGACGACACACAGGGAGGTACAGAGTGTCAGGCAGGGGTACACAGAGGTGCAGAGTGTCAGGCAGGGGTACACACACAGAGGTACAGAGTGTCAGGCAGGGGTACACACAGAGGTACAGAGTGTCAGGCAGGGGTACACACACAGATGTACAGAGTGTCAGGCAGGGGTACACACACAGGGAGGTACAGTGTCAGACGACACACACAGGGAGGTACAGATTGTCAGGCAGGGGTGCACACAGGTAGGTACAGAGTGTCAGGCAGGGGTACACACACAGAGGTACAGAGTATCAGGCAGGGGTACACACACAGAGGTACAGAGTGTCAGGCAGGGGTACACACACACAGAGGTGCAGAGTGTCAGACAGGGGTACACACACAGAGGTACAGAGTCTCAGGCAGGGGTACACACACAGAGGTACATAGTGTCAGACAGGGGTACACACAGGGAGGTACAGAGTGTCAGGCAGGGGTACACACAGATGTGCAGAGTGTCAGGCAGGGGTACACACACAGAGGTACAGAGTGTCAGGCAGGGGTACACACAGAGGTACAGAGTGTCAGACAGTGGTACACACAGAGGTGCAGAATGTCAGGCAGGGGTACACACACAGAGGTACAGAGTGTCAGGCAGGGGTACACACACAGAGGTACAGAGTGTCAGGCAGGGGTACACACACAGAGGTACAGAGTGTCAGGCAGGGGTACACACACAGAGGTACAGAGTGTCAGGCAGGGGTACACACAGGGAGGTACAGAGTGTCAGGCAGTGTTACACACAGAGGTGCAGAGTGTCAGGCAGGGGTACACACACAGAGGTACAGAGTGTCAGACAGTGGTACACACAGAGGTGCAGAGTGTCAGGCAGGGGTACACACAGATGTACAGAGTATCAGGCAGGGTACACACACATAGGTACAGAGTGTCAGGCAGGGGTACACACACAGAGGTGCAGAGTGTCAGGCAGGGGTACACACACAGAGGTACAGAGTGTCAGGCAGGGGTATACACACAGAGGTGCAGAGTGTCAGGCAGGGGTACACACACAGAGGTACAGAGTATCAGGCAGGGGTACACAGAGGTACAAAGTGTCAGGCAGGGGTACACACACACAGAGGTACAGAGTGTCAGGCAGGGGTACACACACAGAGGTACAGTGTCAGGCAGGGGTACACACACAGAGGTGCAGAGTGTCAGACAGGGGTACACACACAGAGGTGCAGAGTGTCAGGCAGGGGTACACACACAGGGAGGTACAGAGTGTCAGGCAGGGGTACACACACAGATGTACAGAGTGTCAGACAGGGGTACACACAGGGAGGTGCAGAGTGTCAGGCAGGGGTACACACACAGGGAGGTACAGAGTGTCAGGCAGGGGTACACACACAGGGAGGTACAGAGTGTCAGACGACACACACAGGGAGGTACAGAGTGTCAGGCAGGGGTACACACAGAGGTGCAGAGTGTCAGGCAGGGGTACACACACAGAGGTACAGAGTGTCAGGCAGGGGTACACACAGAGGTACAGAGTGGCAGGCAGGGGTACACACACAGAGGTACAGAGTGTCAGGCAGGGGTACACACACAGGGAGGTACAGAGTGTCAGACAACACACACAGGGAGGTACAGAGTGTCAGGCAGGGGTACACACAGGGAGGTACAGAGTGTCAGGCAGGGGTACACACACAGAGGTACAGAGTGTCAGGCAGGGGTACACACAGAGGTGCAGAGTGTCAGGCAGGGGTACACACACAGAGGTACGGAGTGCCAGACAGGGGTACACAGAGGTACAGAGTGGCAGGCAGGGGTACACACACAGAGGTACAGAGTGTCAGGCAGGGGTACACACACAGGGAGGTACAGTGTCAGACGACACACACAGGGAGGTACAGATTGTCAGGCAGGGGTGCACACAGGGAGGTACAGAGTGTCAGGCAGGGGTACACACACATAGGTACAGAGTGTCAGGCAGGGGTACACACACAGAGGTACAGAGTGTCAGGCAGGGGTACACACACAGAGGTGCAGAGTGTCAGACAGGGGTACACACACAGAGGTACAGAGTGTCAGGCAGGGGTACACACACAGAGGTACAGAGTGTCAGACAGGGGTACACACAGGGAGGTACAGAGTGTCAGGCAGGGGTACACACACAGAGGTACAGAGTGTCAGGCAGGGGTACACACAGCGGTACAGTGTCAGACAGTGGTACACACAGAGGTGCAGAATGTCATGCAGGGGTACACACACAGAGGTACAGTGTCAGGCAGGGGTACACACACAGAGGTACAGAGTGTCAGACAGGGGTACACACACAGAGGTACAGAGTGTCAGGCAGGGGTACACACAGGGAGGTACAGAGTGTCAGGCAGGGGTACACACAGGGAGGTACAGAGTGTCAGGCAGTGGTACACACAGAGGTGCAGAGTGTCAGGCAGGGGTACACACACAGAGGTGCAGAGTGGCAGACAGTGGTACACACAGAGGTGCAGAGTGTCAGGCAGGGGTACACACAGATGTACAGAGTGTCAGGCAGGGTACACACACAGAGGTACAGAGTGTCAGGCAGGGGTACACACACAGAGGTACAGAGTGTCAGGCAGGGGTACACACAGAGGTACAGAGTGTCAGGCAGGGGTACACACACATAGGTACAGTGTCAGGCAGGGGTACACACAGGGAGGTACAGAGTGTCAGGCAGGGGTACACACACATAGGTACAGAGTGTCAGGCAGGGGTACACACACAGAGGTACAGAGTGTCAGGCAGGGGTACACACACAGAGGTACAGAGTGTCAGGCAGGGGTACACACAGAGGTACAGAGTCAGGCAGGGGTACACACACAGAGGTACAGAGTGTCAGGCAGGGGTACACACACAGAGGTACAGAATGTCAGGCAGGGGTACACACACAGAGGTGCAGAGTGTCAGACAGGGGTACACATACAGAGGTGCAGAGTGTCAGGCAGGGGTACACACACAGGGAGGTACAGTGTCAGCCAGGGGTACAAACACAGATGTACAGTGTCAGGCAGGGGTACACACAGGGAGGTACAGAGTGTCAGGCAGGGGTACACACACAGGGAGGTACAGAGTGTCAGGCAGGGGTACACACACAGGGAGGTACAGTGTCAGACGACACACAAAGGGAGGTACAGAGTATCAGGCAGGGGTACACACACAGAGGTGCAGAGTGTCAGGCAGGGGTACACAAACAGAGGTGCAGAGTGTCAGACAGGGGTACACACAGAGGTGCAGAGTGTCAGGCAGGGGTACACACAGAGGTACAGTGTCAGACAGGGGTACATACAGAGGTACAGAGTGTCAGGCAGGGGTACACACACAGAGGTACAGTGTCAGACAGGGGTACACACAGGGAGGTACAGAGTGTCATACAGGGGTACACACAGGGAAGTACAGAGTGTCAGGCAGGGGTACACACACAGAGGTACAGTGTCAGACAGGGTTACACACACAGAGGTACAGAGTGGCAGACAGGGGTACACACAAAGAGGTACAGAGTGTCAGACAGGGGTACACACAGGGAGGTACAGAGTGTCATACAGGGGTACACACAGGGAGGTACAGAGTGTCATACAGGGGTACACACAGGGAGGTACAGTGTCATACAGGGGTACACACAGGGAGGTACAGCGTGTCAGGCAGGGGTACACACACACAGAGGTACAGAGTGTCAGACAGGGGTACACACACAGAGGTACAGAGTATCAGGCAGGGGTACACACACAGAGGTGCAGAGTGTCAGACAGGGATACACGCACAGAGGTGCAGAGTGTCAGGCAGGGGTACACACACAGAGGTACAGAGTATCAGACAGGGGTACACACAGAGGTACAGAGTGTCAGGCAGGGGTACACACACAGAGGTACAGAGTGTCAGACAGGGGTACACACACAGAGGTACAGAGTGTCAGACAGGGGTACACACACAGAGGTACAGAGTGTCAGACAGGGGTACACACACAGAGGTACAGAGTGTCAGACAGGGGTACACACAGAGGTACATTGTCAGACAGGGGTACACACACAGATGTACAGAGTGTCAGACAGGGGTACACACATAGGTACAGAGTGTCAGGCAGGGGTACACACAGAGGTACAGTGTCAGGCAGGGGTACACACACCGAGGTACAGAGTGTCAGGCATGGGTACACACACAGAGGTACAGAGTGTCATACAGGGGTACACACAGGGAGGTACAGTGTCATACAGGGGTACACACAGGGAGGTACAGAGTGTCAGGCAGGGGTACACACACAGAGGTACAGAGTGTCAGACAGGGGTACACACACAGAGGTAAAGAGTATCAGACAGGGGTACACACACAGAGGTACAGAGTGTCAGGCAGGGGTACACACACAGAGGTACAGAGTGTCAGGCAGGGGTACACACACAGAGGTACAGAGTATCAGGCAGGGGTACACACACAGAGGTACAGAGTGGCAGGCAGGGGTACACACACAGAGGTGCATAGTGTCATACAGGGGTACACACAGGGAGGTACAGTGCCATACAGGGGTACACACAGGGAAGTACAGAGTGTCAGGCAGGGGTACACTCACAGAGGTACAGAGTGTCAGACAGGGGTACACACACACAGAGGTACAGAGTATCAGGCAGGGGTACACACACAGAGGTACAGAGTGTCATGCAGGGGTACACACACAGAGGTACAGAGTGTCAGGCAGGGGTACACACACAGAGGTACAGTGTCAGACAGGGGTACATACACAGAGGTACAGAGTGTCAGGCAGGGGTACACACAGAGGTACAGAGTGTCAGGCAGGGGTACACACACATAGAGGTGCAGAGTGTCAGACAGGGGTACACACAGAGGTACAGAGTGTCAGACAGGGGTACACACACAGAGGTACAGTGTCAGGCAGGGGTACACACAGAGGTACAGAGTGTCAGGCAGGGGTACACACACAGAGGTACAGAGTGTCAGGCAGGGGTACACAGAGAGAGAGAGAGAGTAAAGAGAGTGAGGCAGAGCTGCGGAGGCGGGAGGGAATTCGGTGTTAACAGAGCCACACAGCACGGCAGATGTGGAAAATATACGCAAGCCTGCGATGTCAAACAACAACGTTTATTTTCGGGACAGTGAAAGTAAATACATTGTCCAGGTGATGGTGCAAAAACCGGAGCTTACTTCTGGACACCATCACCTGGGTGCCATTATGGAAACAATTTCTGCTATGAAAAATAACCCACAGAAGATGGTAACCTGTCGCCCTCGGATATATTTATTTCAAAGGATACTAACATTAAGGAGATTAAATGAAGTGCCGGAAGTGCCTCAGTGAAGATCAAACGAAAGAGAACCAAAAGGAACTAATATAGGCACGATTCACAAAGAATACACACAGAGAATACGTCAAGCGCTTTGACAATAACTTTTTCACAATTCGAATATATCCAAATGAATCAAATCGGAGCTCTCAGCTAGAGCACATCCCGTCCTATCACTCACTGCGGGAACGGGTTTTTGACGTTGAAGCGACGACAGAGCAGCGGCGCCGGGTGCCACTCCTGACGCTGTCTGGTGAGCATCCCAAACATCTTCCTGCGGGCGGCCTGAGTAGCGGGGTCCGTGACGGCGGCGGCGGCGGCTGACCCGGAGGTCGGCGCCGGACGCTCCTGTTCGGAGGTACCGGCCGAGACAAACCGGTCGGCCAGAGAGGCGGCCAGCGGCCGGAATATCAGCGCCGACCGCTGGAACTCGCTGATTTCGCGCTCACGCTCCCAGTCGGTCATCGAGGCCGGCAGAAGAAGACGGTAGTCGTCTGACGGGCAACAGATCAGGCCAGGTCAACAGTGGCAGCCGTCAGGTCAACAGTGTCAGCCGTCAGGTCAACAGTGTCAGGTCAGGTAAGGTTAGTAGCAGCAGCCATACCACAGACCACAGTTGCGGCACATTACCAAAACTTTACTAGTGGTTTTGTTGCGTGTCCTTTTCATTGTCCCATTGTATTAACCTTGCCAAGTAGCAATGACATACAGTTTGGTGAAGTTTGCAATCATGTCCTCTTATTACCCCTTTTCATTCGTCAATAAGTTGATAATGTTGTATTTAGCAATGCGCCTAGTGAGCCCCGGACCCCAGTCACTCGCCCAGTGAGTACCTCTGCCCCCGTCTCACCCTCCCTGAGACCAGTGACCAGTGCGCCTAGTGAGCCCCGGACCCCAGTCACTCGCCCAGTGTACCTCTGCCCCCGTCTCACCCTTCCTGTTGACCGCCGTCAGTTTCAGGAACTGCTCGTATCGCGCCTGTTTCTCCGGTTGGCGCGCGAACGGCTTCAAGGCGGGGGCGGCCGGGGAGTCGGCGCTCTCCGCCAGCAGTTTGTGCACCTCCCGCAGCCGTGCGGCGTCCCCTGATGCCTTCCCTGGCTGCCCTGTCTGCGGTGTCGTGCCCGGCTCGGTCTTCACCGCTGTCCCTACTGTCTGAGCAGACTGAGTATCCGTCCCGACCGGCCCCGGCTCTGCCTCGGTCGGTCGGCCGGGCAGGATGGGCGTCACTGGCGCAGCGGCAGCAGTAGCCTGCGTCCCCGGCTGATGCAGTCCAGCTGGCCCAGAGGACTCGGCTGAGTCGGCCGTCTGTGCCGGCCGCTGCTCCCCTATCATATCGGCCCTCTGACCGGCTGATAGCCTGTGCCGCTCCAGCCCTCGGCGCTCCTCCGGCAGCGGTTCGAAGCGGGACACGCGGGGCCGGTGCCGCGCGGTGAAGCCCGGAGGCAGAGGAGCCGGAGGGTAGCGGCGCCGCGCCGACCGCCGCCACTCAGACAGGTGGAACCCAGACAGCGTGTGGGCCAGCCGGTCGGCGCCGCTGGTGACTGGACGAGGAGTGCTGCGCAGCTCTGGTGCCGACTCGAAGTCGTAGTTGGACATGTCCTCCGTGCCGTAAATGTCAGCATCCTCGGCCTCGAAGGCGCCCACGCCGAACGCCTGGGAAGCAGAGGGTAGTGACCGGGTCAAGGATGGTCCGGTTGGGCTCATCAAGTGTTTGTATTACCCAAAGTTACATTGCTACTGATGTAGTAATGTATTCCTGTAATGCAGCAATATTCCTGCGCGGAATTTCATCAGTATTCGCCGCGCAGGAAAAGCTATGAAGCAAAACAAAATACGTTACCTGGAGATCAGTCTCAACCTATTGACTTTTTCACGGAACTGTTATCTCAGATAAGAGTTGCCTCACCTGTCCGCGTATGGCTAGTTTGCCGTCTTTGTCCCTGTAGCGGAGGGTGGCGTCGGCGGTGGTCGGCCCCAGCACGGAGTGCCGCTCCAGGCCGCGGTAGCCCAGCCCCATCAGGTCGTGTTTGGGCCGCACGAGAGGGGCCTCCGAGTCGTCCGGAGCCAACAGCACCTCCCGCAGCGCCGAGTCAGAGTCGGAGTCGGAGTCGGACGGCGGCGCGGCCGAGTCGGTGCCCGGAGGCCGCGCACAGCCGTACACCTGAGGGCAGAGACAAACTTAGTTATCGGTTTCAGACCCAACAGCAAATGGCTTATTAGCAAAGTGCCGGGGCTAAAAACTGAGCTATGCCCGGCAGTGATTTGGTATTACTTTGCATGAGGGTTAAAACATTGTTAAAAATATTGAATCAAACAAAGTCTGTGTCAATCTACTCTTCCAAGTCTCAAGAACAATCGTCAGCCATGACGGAATAAGTTGTCATGTTTATAAACCTTTGCCATGTTTTTCCGAGACTTATCGACTTCTCCCAGCACGGGTCGTTGGGTGACACATGATCATGACAGCACCGAGGGAGCTGTCATGGTCATGTGTCGGGTCGGGTCGTCGGGTACCCCCAGGCCCCAACCAGCTGCGGCATCCCCCGACTTGACCTTCAGCTGTTGTTTGTGTAGCGTTGGGGAATGACAGAGGGGTCATAGGGGTAGAGAGAGAGTGGGAGGGTATGTAGGGAACAAGGAGCTGGGCCGGGTTCCGCTCCACTCTGGCGTGTGGAGGGAGGGGTACGTTGTAGAGTGGGATAGCAGTGGGGGGATACATTGTAGGGAGAGGGGAATGGAGAAGAAGGTAGAAGGAGAGCGGGGGTTTAAAGAGAAAGGAGAAATGGGAGACTAAGAGTGCATCCACTCCACCAGCTGTCATGGGAAGCTGCTGCTCCCTCTGGCTGTACTGGGAACTGCTGATCCCTCTTGTCCTCTTCGTCAGCTCGACCTTCGGTGACCTGCCGTGACCTGCAGTGACCTGCAGTGACCTGCAGTGTTCTGCAGTGACCTGCAGTGACCTGTCATGACCTGCAGTGACCTGCAGTGACATGCAGTGACCTGCAGTGACATGCAGTGACCTGCAGTGACATGCAGCGACCTGCAGTGACCTGTCCGGTTCGTAGGTCTGCTAGAAGTGATGGGAGATGTAGAAACTGATGTAGAGATGTAGGTGTAGCATAGCGTAGATGTAGAGACAGATGTCTTGATGTAGGTATAGCGTAGCGTAGCAAGATCCCCTTCCGCGTACAAAACATCTGATGGTGGTAGATGCTTTTAAATTTTGAGAGACTGATCATCCTGGTCCATCGTATAGGCTGGTTCACCGACATGCCATTTCACTGCTCGAGGACGGGAGGGGCAGTGTCTCGCCCATGAGGGTGAGGACGGTACAAAGGGAAAAGGGGTAGGATTAGCGTCGGTTGTGACGCCCTGGTGACCACTGCCAACTTTCGTGATTCAGATCTTTCTTTAAAATCTTCAGTCGATTCGTAAGTTAGGTCATCCGTCCAGTTACCCATCCCCTCGAACCCCTGCTCACCTCCAAAGCCAAAATCGCCCACTTTGTCTTACGCCCAGCGTCGCTAAGTTTTGCTTTCCTTCGAGTGATGATCCGTACGGCTGTCCAGGCAAAGTTCGGACTACTCCTACTGGGCCTTAACCTAAGATTTATCCGTCATCATCCGCACTGCCACTTTCCCAGCTACAGACATTCCGCTTTCATTCGCCCCATAATTATTTGTCCGTCCCAAAAAATTCCCTCCCAGTAGTGCCGGATGCCAGCTGGATGAGTGACTCCCAGGTAGGATAAATGTCCTCGTCAATACGAAATCCTACTAGCGCTCCGCTGAACGACAGCATTGTTGCGTGGGCCGCCCAGAATATATGTATTCAACGTAATCCGTCCGGTTCCTACTTTAGAAGGGAGCTAGTTTATCCATAGGACTTATATGAAACACCGACTACGCTTTACTGCTCGTCTTATCCTCTCTGTCCGGGAGAGGCCCCTATACCTACTGTCCGGGCCTCCGACCTGGGCTCCGCCGGACCTGGGTCCTCTATCCGGGCCTAACTTGGGCTCCGCCGGACCTCTGACCTCCATCCGGGCCACGACCTGGCTCCGCCGGACCAACTTTCTAAGTTAACATCGACCGGCATCGACGGCGAGCTACGCGGATGTCCTAGCCTATATACCGACTGCGGGCGCCCGGGAATCTCTAGAGGAGATCTTCCCGTTTAACCTAGAGTGACTTCTGAGGCACGTACGGCCTCCTCCTCCCTCTTATCCTTCCTCCCTCGCCCTCCTTTTTCTGCGCCAACCTATCATCCTCTGGCATTTGGCACCCGCAGTCTCGGACTTACTAATTGTAACCTCCCTGTGATATGCGGCCAGCCGATATCACTCGGTCTGGGCATAATTTTCCACGAGCACTTTCATTTACATGTTTCGCCACGCTGATAGATTTTCGATACAAGGATCGGGCACACAAGCCGTCATGCCTCTCCTCCAAGCTCCGATACTATTTAATCTCTGTCCTGTCCTGTCCTGACCCACTGTTGCAGGGATCACACCTCCCTGTCCTGTCCTGTCCCACTGTTGCAGGGATCACACCTCCCTGTCCTGTCCTGTCCTGACCCACTGTTGCAGGGATCAACCTCCCTGTCCTGTCCATGTCCTTCTAGCCATCCTATTACGAAATCAGTATCAGCGACGTTTCTCCAACTATGCCTGAGTACTAACCGCTTTACCAGTTCTCTATCGGGGACGTAAATTATATGACTCTTAGGTAATTTCCCACATGGGAAACGTTGTCCAAAAAGAATCGCCACCAGAGATAACGTGCATGTATCACAAATGACCCATTTCAATAAGCATCAGCTAGTAATCTCCTAAATATCACTTTTAAACTTCAATATAATCGGCAGTGCACCATCGTCAGAATATATTCAAATAATTTAACGCTGTTTATAGTTGGCTAATAATAAGGCTTAAGTTACCACTTGGACTGTCAATATACAGGACATCTAACATTACAGTTGTACCATGACGTTAACAAAGGGAAGGCGTCGGCTGTAATGTCGTAAATCGCGAGCTGCTGGCTGAAGGTGTATTTTTAACAGACGGTTAGGAGACTCACAATATTAAGGAAGTTAATTTGACTGTTATACTTATCATCCACTGACTCGCAAGTATACGTCTGTTGCAGGTTGCTGCACCCTTAGAACCTTTTACGGGCTGAACTAGTTATGGTTTGATCGATAATTCCAAAGAAGGTAATATAGACAGGGATTTAACGTTAACCACTCCGGATCAGCGGCACGAGTTTATCAGCGACAGAAACGAGGTCGCATTGACGGCTAAGGAATCGCATTTCTCATACACCGTCCTTAAACAATCGTCGGTAGGAAGCGATGCTGGACCAATAGCTAATAGCGCATCGCCGATTTTACATATGTAATCTTAGACAAACAATCCCCTGGCGGTAACTTACCAGTCTCCGATTTGTGTTGTCCCGCTCAACATAGAGCACACCTCTAAGCGACAGAATGAACCGATACTTTATAACCAATCGATGCCGTCTCAGTGATATGGTCCTTACATTTGTTATCCTTACCTGCCAAGCTAGAATGACGAGTCTCTACCCAACCTCACTAATACTTCGTCTGGTAGTTGGGTTACCTGGCGTTTTAACCGTTCAGCGAAAGTTACCATTCCGTGATTTGAAATCGTCCACAACTCTGATACATAACGTTAAATTTACTGAAGCGGAAACGTACTTAATCATTAAACTCGGGCTTCTGGCTAAGTATTGCGAGCAAGACGACAACGAATTAATCGAACCATTCAAACAACAATCGAAACATATCCTACTTATCTGCGGCTATACTGGCTTAATTCTTGCCTTACCTCATGCTGTCGGGGAACCGCATAGCTTGTGTACATTTCCTTCCTTCAACGACCCTCTCGACTCCATCATGTCTCCTTTCCCCCGTAAAATGTTACACAAATTTACAATGTTTATTTTAACTCAGCAACTAAACAAACGGTAGCGCAGTAAATAATCGTTTTTGGTACGTCCCAATCAATTTACATGTTCAACCAATGATTCATTTGAATCTCCGCCTAATATCACCAAAACTAGCACAAAACCGAATAATTGACTCGCTCAATCTCTAGTTTAAAATACTAACTAAAACCGCTCGTATTTACATGCGCCAATGCGCTAGGGATTACGCCATGACCTGCAACGCAGCGTGCTGGATTCCAAAGTACTACGGTCGCCTGGCATCACACCTCTAGTACAGCATCGGCTACACATACATTTTTCCTGCCTTCCTAGGTAAAAAGTAGCGAGCCTGGACAGATGACCCAAATTACGTAAAATGTCCCACTTAGTCCCTTATTGTTAAATTTTGTAGTCACCGGACCTGGCAGAATTTCGGGTAGGATCGGAGAGGATGAGCAGCTTCGTGACTTACTGTGATCTGCCGCCGTCGGCTCAGTTCTTGCCGTCTTCCTCTCTCTGCGGCTGTCAGCCCTGCCACGGCGGACGGCTGCCGCCGCCGCGCCGCGGGCAGCGCGCGTGCTGGGGTCCCGTTGTCGACTCTTCCGCTGCTGTCCGCTGCTGTCCGCTCCCCTTCCGCTGCTGTCCGCTCCTGTCCGCTGTCTTGTCTCCGCTGTCAGCCCTGCCACGGCGGACGGCTGCCGCCGCCGCGCCGCGGGCAGCGCGCGTGCTGGGGTCCCGTTGTCGACTGCCTCCGCTGCTGTCCGCTGCTCGTCGCTGCTGTCCGCTCCTGTCCGCTCTCTTGTCTCCGCTGTCCGCCGTCTTGTCTCCGCTGTCCGCCCTGCCACGGCGGACGGCTACCGCCGCCGCGCCGCGGGCAGCGCGCGTGCTGGGGTCCCGTTGTCGACTGCCTCCGCTGCTGTCCGCTGCTCGTCGCTGCTGTCCGCTGCTGTCCGCTCTCTCGTCTCCGCTGTCCGCCGTCTTGTCTCCGCTGTCCGCCCTGCCACGGCGGACGGCTACCGCCGCCGCGCCGCGGGCAGCGCGCGTGCTGGGGTCCCGTTGTCGACTGCCCCGGCTCGTGTGTCCGCTGCTGTTCGCTCCCCTTCCGCTGCTGTCCGCTCCTGTCCGCTGTCTTGTCTCCGCTGTCAGCCCTGCCACGGCGGACGTCTGCCGCCGCCGCGCCGCGGGCAGCGCGCGTGCTGGGGTCCCGTTGTCGACTGCCTCCGCTGCTGTCCGCTGCTGTCCGCTCCCCTTCCGCTGCTGTCCGCTCCTGTCCGCTGTCTTGTCTCCGCTGTCAGCCCTGCCACGGCGGACGGCTGCCGCCGCCGCGCCGCGGGCAGCGCGCGTGCTGGGGTCCCGTTGTCGACTGCCTCCGCTGCTGTCCGCTGCTGTCCGCTCCCCTTCCGCTGTCTTGTCTCCGCTGTCCGCCGTCTTGTCTCCGCTGTCCGCCCTGCCACGGCGGACGGCTGCCGCCGCCGCGCCGCGGGCAGCGCGCGTGCTGGGGTCCCGTTGTCGACTGCCTCCGCTGCTGTCCGCTGCTGTCCGCTCCCCTTCCGCTGCTGTCCGCTCCTGTCCACCGTCTTGTCTCCGCTGTCCGCCCTGCCACGGCGGACGGCTACCGCCGCCACGCCGCGGGCAGCGCGCGTGCTGGGGTCCCGTTGTCGACTGCCTCCGCTGCTGTCCGCTCCCCTTCCCTGTCTTGTCTCCGCTGTCCGCCGTCTTGTCTCCGCTGTCAGCCCTGCCACGGCGGACGGCTGCCGCCGCCGCGCCGCGGGCAGCGCGCGTGCTGGGGTCCCGTTGTCGACTGCCTCCGCTGCTGTCCGCTGCTCGTCGCTGCTGTCCGCTCCTGTCCGCTGTCTTGTCTCCGCTGTCCGCCGTCTTGTCTCCGCGGTCCGCCCTGCCACGGCGGACGGCTACCGCCGCCGCGCCGCGGGCAGCGCGCGTGCTGGGGTCCCGTTGTCGACTGCCTCCGCTGCTGTCCGCTGCTGTCCGCTCCCCTTCCGCTGTTGTCCGCTCCTGTCCGCTGTCTTGTCTCCGCTGTCAGCCCTGCCACGGCGGACGGCTGCCGCCGCCGCGCCGCGGGCAGCGCGCGTGCTGGGGTCCCGTTGTCGACTGCCTCCGCTGCTGTCCGCTGCTGTCCGCTCCCCTTCCGCTGCTGTCCGCTCCTGTCCGCTGTCTTGTCTCCGCTGTCAGCCCTGCCACGGCGGACGGCTGCCGCCGCCGCGCCGCGGGCAGCGCGCGTGCTGGGGTCCCGTTGTCGACTGCCCCGGCTCGTGTGTCCGCTGCTGTTCGCTCCCCTTCCGCTGCTGTCCGCTCCTGTCCGCTGTCTTGTCTCCGCTGTCAGCCCTGCCACGGCGGACGGCTGCCGCCGCCGCGCCGCGGGCAGCGCGCGTGCTGGGGTCCCGTTGTCGACTGCCTCCGCTGCTGTCCGCTGCTGTCCGCTCCCCTTCCGCTGCTGTCCGCTCCTGTCCGCTGTCTTGTCTCCGCTGTCAGCCCTGCCACGGCGGACGGCTGCCGCCGCCGCGCCGCGGGCAGCGCGCGTGCTGGGGTCCCGTTGTCGACTGCCTCCGCTGCTGTCCGCTGCTGTCCGCTCCCCTTCGCTGTCTTGTCTCCGCTGTCCGCCGTCTTGTCTCCGCTGTCAGCCCTGCCACGGCGGACGGCTGCCGCCGCCGCGCCGCGGGCAGCGCGCGTGCTGGGGTCCCGTTGTCGACTGCCCCGGCTCGTGTGTCCGCTGCTGTTCGCTCCCCTTCCCCTCTCTGTGCGACGTTGCCTCTTTTTATACTCCGACCCGGCGGTGTCTTGCTCTGGGTGTGGCACACCCCCGTCTTCTGATTGGCCGATTCTTGCCGTCGACAATTTTGCATTTCTAGTGTATAGAGCTTCTTCAAACTTCTTAATGACCTTTCTTACTTAATTTTGTTCATAATATAATTGCTTCAAGTAGTGCATATTTCTTCCACTTTCTTGTTTGCTTGCTACCTATGGCCACGTCCTTTGCTTTGTTACTGCCATGTGTCTGGTGTCTGGTGCAAATATCTTTATATAAGTTTGATAAGAGGACTACGGCATCTTTATATAACCAGATAATTTTGGTTTCTTGATAATGCATCTTGCTGATAAAATGGTATTCTTCAATAATCAATCAGGTAGTCCTTTCAGTCATTGCATTCCAATTATTACGTCGTAGTATCGTTTTTAGATGACTTTCTTTTCATCCCTTTATTTTTCCAGCATGAAATGTTCGCCTTCTTCAGTTTAACGAAACTCTTGACATGCTTAATTTTGTATCATTGCTTGGAGCTACGTTCAAGTTCAGTAATTTGTAGTGCTGCATTAACAATCGTTAAATATATATACATATATATATGCCGGCGTTGATCGTATTTCTAATTTTATCCTTACTTGCAATTAGCTCTTCGCCCTTGTGATAATATCAATTCTTCTTTTTAGACAATACTTCTGATTTTACGTCTTACTCCGCGTATATCGTACACGTCATTTGTTCCGTAATAATTGACTGCGATTTTCTATCACTTCGCATCAATAGTGTCGGTTTATCATCCGCATTTCTTCTCAACAACCATTCTTCCCTTACTTCAAACCCGTCTCTTTGTTGGCGTGCTACAGTTCTACACAGCTGTCCCTCTGCCTTTGGGCGGCCGCCCTGGCTGTGCTGACTCATAGGACATAGAGGGGAGGGGCGGGGTGATGTGGCAGCGCCGGTAGGGACGGTACTGGGGCCGGTACGCAAATGGGACTGGTACCGTAATGGGTGTACCTGAGGGACGTACACCCGGCTAGCGTTGCTCCCCGCCGTCGTCTCGCTTACTCAGCTGTTCTGGCGATGGCTGTGATGACTGTAGTTACTAGACTTGCAGTCTCGGGCTTCGGACCCGAGTTTTTGCATGTCTGGGTTGGATGCGAGGAGAGGGGGCGTCTGCCGCCGGCCGGCTCGGAATGTTTTGTCAGAGGAGTCAGGCCCGGTGCATTGGAACATGCTGAGAAGATGTACCCCGCTACATTTGTGACCTCGCCTTTTGCTGACCTGACCCTACCTTTTGCTGGCGTTTCTTCTCTGCACGGCTGACGCGGGGTCCGATGCCCTGCCCAGGTCGCCAGCCCATCGCCTTCAGGATCCGCACACCGACCGTGTCCCTGGCGGCAGCGAGACGTGCCGGTCAGCCTCCGTCTGAGGTTCCACCTGTGCAGTGCAGGCCCCACAAGCGCGCCCAGAATCCTAAACCATTATTCTGATCGGCCTGAGATGAACACAGTACCGACGGACATTGCCAACGGGCAGAGGGAGCTGACACCGCCACTACACACGGGCAGAGGGAGCTGATACCACCACTACACACGGGCAGAGGGAGCTGACACCACCACTACACACGGGCAGAGGGAGCTGACACCGCAACTACACACGGGCAGAGGGAGCTGATACCACCACTACACACGGGCAGAGGGAGCTGACACCGCCACTACACACGGGCAGAGGGAGCTGACACCGCGACTACACACGGGTAGAGGGAGCTGACACCGCGACTACACACGGGTAGAGGGAGCTGACACCGCCACTACACACGGGCAGAGGGAGCTGACACCGCGACTACACACGGGCACAGGGAGCTGACACCGCACCGCCACTACACACGGGCAGAGGGAGCTGACACCGTGACTACACACGGACAGAGGGAGCTGACACCGCCACTACACACGGGTAGAGGGAGCTGACACCGCCACTACACACGGGCAGAGGGAGCTGACACCGCGACTACACACGGGTAGAGGGAGCTGACACCGCCACTACACACGGGCAGAGGGAGCTGACACCGCCACTACACACGGGCAGAGGGAGCTGACACCGTGACTACACACGAGCAGAGGGAGCTGACACCGCCACGACACACGGGTAGAGGGAGCTGACACCGCCACTACACACGGGCAGAGGGAGCTGACACCGTGACTACACACGGGCAGAGGGAGCTGACACCGCCACTACACACGGGTAGAGGGAGCTGACACCGCCACTACACACGGGCAGAGGGAGCTGACACCGCGACAACACACGGGTAGAGGGAGCTGACACCGCCACTACACACGGGCAGAGGGAGCTGACACCGCCACTACACACGGGCAGAGGGAGCTGATACCACCACTACACACGGGCAGAGGGAGCTGACACCGCCACTACACACGGGCAGAGGGAGCTGACACCGCGACTACACACGGGTAGAGGGAGCTGACACCGCCACTACACACGGGCAGAGGGAGCTGACACCGCGACTACACACGGGCAGAGGGAGCTGACACCGCACCGCCACTACACACGGGCAGAGGGAGCTGACACCGCGACTACACACGGGCAGAGGGAGCTGACACCGCCGCTACACACGGGCAGAGGGAGCTGACACCGTGACTACACACGGGCAGAGGGAGCTGACACCGCCACTACACACGGGTAGAGGGAGCTGACACCGCCACTACACACGGGCAGAGGGAGCTGACACCGCGACTACACACGGGTAGAGGGAGCTGACACCGCCACTACACACGGGCAGAGGGAGCTGACACCGCCACTACACACGGGCAGAGGGAGCTGACACCGCCGCTACACACGGGCAGAGAGAGCTGCCACCGTGACTACACACGGGCAGAGGGAGCTGACACCGCCACTGCACACGGGTAGAGGGAGCTGACACCGCCACTACACACGGGCAGAGGGAGCTGACACCGCCACTACACACGGGCAGGGGGAGCTGACACCGCCGCTACACACGGGCAGAGGGAGCTGACACCGTGACTACACACGGGCAGAGGGAGCTGACACCGCCACTACACACGGGTAGAGGGAGCTGACACCGCGACTACACACGGGCAGAGGGAGCTGACACCGCGACTACACACGGGTAGAGGGAGCTGACACCGCCACTACACACGGGCAGAGGGAGCTGACCAGTGTCAGAAAAGTGGTTCCACGATCTAAGTTCACGGAACAAATTTTTCGCCAGCGGCGGAACAAATTTGTTAATGCGTAGGTATACCAGTATTTTTTGCGTAATTTTTGATACGCGTTTCTACACAACCTATTTTCATATATGCCAATATGTGCATGATGTGGAAAGTTGATGAATCGTCAGTCGTATTTCCTGTACAGATATGGTCTTGGCGTCAGTCGGGGACCGAGACTCCCGGGTCGTATGTTAAAAAGGCACTGTGTATCGTTGCATAAGCGTATATGGGAAACTGGGCTCAAGTCTCAGACTAAAGTACTGCCGTCTTTTGCATAACGCGTTTTTAGTGTCCCGGGGTTATCCATGGCACCGATGACGATGGTATCGGTGGCGGGGTTGTAACCTGAATACGCAAACACTTTTTGGGAAGTTTTAAAAAGTTTGTGCTTTATTTTTTGGAAAAGTACCAGTTTCCCTTCCCTAATTGTAAATAATTGCAGAAATTTCGGATGTTGGGAATTTGGAGCCTTACAATTTGTGTAACAATTTGTGTCGCATCGCTGTCACGTTCCGAGCATTGTTCGGAAGGTCAAGTCTCAGTCTATTTGTTATGCTTGTCAGCCATTTGCATCCGCAGACTAAACACAAATAATTCTTTACTGTCAACGTTTTCACGGAACAAAACTCCCAAGTTCAGAAAAATGGAGTAACAGGCCACTTCTCTGACACTGGAGCTGACACCGCCACTACACACGGGCTGAGGGAGCTGACACCGCCACTACACACGGGCAGAGGGAGCTGACACCGCCACTACACACGGGCAGAGGGAGCTGACACCGCGACTACACACGGGCAGAGGGAGCTGACACTGCCACTACACACGGGCAGAGGGAGCTGACACCGCCACTACACACGGGCAGAGGGAGCTGACACCGCCGCTACACACGGGCAGAGGGAGCTGACACCGCCACTACACACGGGCAGAGGGAGCCGACACCGCCACTACACACGGGCAGAGGGAGCTGACACAGCCACTACACACGGACAGAGGGAGCTGACACCGTGACTACACACGGGCAGAGGGAGCTGACACCGCCACTACACACGGGCAGAGGGAGCTAACACCGCCACTACACACGGACAGAGGGAGCTAACACCGCCACTACACACGGACAGAGGGAGCTGACACCGCCACTACACACGGGCAGAGGCAGCTGACACCGCCACTACACACGGGCAGAGGGAGCTAACACCGCCACTACACACGGACAGAGGGAGCTGACACCGCCACTACACACGGGCAGAGGGAGCTGACACCGCCACTACACACGGGCAGAGGGAGCTGACACCGTGACTACACACGGGCAGAGGGAGCTGACACCGCACCGCCACTACACACGGACAGAGGGAGCTGACACCGCCACTACACACGGGCAGAGGGAGCTGACACCGCCACAGGCCACTACACACGGGCAGAGGGAGCTGACACCGCCACTACACACGGGCAGAGGGAACTGACACCGCCACTACACACGGACAGAGGGAGCTGACACCGCCACTACACACGGGCAGAGGGAGCTGACACCGCCACTACACACGGGCAGAGGGAGCTGACACCGTCACTACACACGGGCAGAGGGAGCTGACACCGCCACTACACACGGGCAGAGGGAGCTGACACCGCCACTACACACGGGCAGAGGGAGCTGACACCGCCACTACACACGGGCAGAGGGAGCTGACACCGCCACTACACACGGGCAGAGGGAGCTGACACCACCACTACACACGGGCAGAGGGAGCTGACACCGCCACTACACACGGGCAGAGGGAGCTGACACCGCGACTACACACGGGCAGAGGGAGCTGACACCGCACCGCCACTACACACGGGCAGAGGGAGCTGACACCGCCACCACACACGGGCAGAGGGAGCTGACACCGCCACCACACACGGGCAGAGGGAGCTGACACCGCCACTACACACGGGCAGAGGGAGCTGACACCGCCACTACACACGGGCAGAGGGAGCTGACACCGCCACTACACACGGGCAGAGGGAGCTGACACCGCCACTACACACGGGCAGAGGGAGCTGACACCGTGACTACACACGGGCAGAGGGAGCTGACACCGCCACTACACACGGGCAGAGGGAGCTGACACCGCCACTACACACGGGCAGAGGGAGCTGACACCGCCACTACACACGGGCAGAGGGAGCTGACACCGCCACTACACACGGGCAGAGGGAGCTGACACCGCATCGCCACTACACACGGGCAGAGGGAGCTGACACCGTGACTACAAACGGGCAGAGGGAGCTGACACCGCCACTACACACGGGCAGAGGGAGCTGACACCGCCACTACACACGGGCAGAGGGAGCTGACACCGCGACTACACACGGGCAGAGGGCGCTGACACCGCCATTACACACGGGCAGCTGACACCGCACCGCCACTACACACGGGCAGAGGGAGCTGACACCGCCACTACACACGGGCAGAGGGAGCTGACACCGCCGCTACACACGGGCAGAGGGAGCTGACACCGCCACTACACACGGGCAGAGGGAGCTGACACCGCCACTACACACGGGCAGAGGGAGCTGACACCGCGACTACACACGGGCAGAGGGAGCTGACACCGCACCGCCACTACACACGGGCAGAGGGAGCTGACACCGCCACCACACACGGGCAGAGGGAGCTGACACCGCCACCACACACGGGCAGAGGGAGCTGACACCGCCACTACACACGGGCAGAGGGAGCTGACACCGCCACTACACACGGGCAGAGGGAGCTGACACCGCCACTACACACGGGCAGAGGGAGCTGACACCGTGACTACACACGGGCAGAGGGAGCTGACACCGCCACTACACACGGGCAGAGGGAGCTGACACCGCCACCACACACGGGCAGAGGGAGCTGACACCGCCACTCCACACGGGCAGAGGGAGCTGACACCGCCACTACACACGGGCAGAGGGAGCTGACACCGCCACTACACACGGGCAGATGGAGCTGACACCGCACCGTGACTACACACGGGCAGAGGGAGCTGACACCGCCACTACACACGGGCAGAGGGAGCTGACACCGCCACTACACACGGGCAGAGGGAGCTGACACCGTGACTACACACGGGCAGAGGGAGCTGACACCGCCACTACACACGGGCAGAGGGAGCTGACACCGCCACCACACACGGGCAGAGGGAGCTGACACCGCCACTCCACACGGGCAGAGGGAGCTGACACCGCCACTACACACGGGCAGAGGGAGCTGACACCGCCACTACACACGGGCAGATGGAGCTGACACCGCACCGTGACTACACACGGGCAGAGGGAGCTGACACCGCGACTACACACGGGCAGAGGGAGCTGACACCGCCACTACACACGGGCAGAGGGAGCTGACACCGCCACTACACACGGGCAGAGGGAGCTGACACCGTCACTACACACGGGCAGAGGGAGCTGACACCGCCACTACACACGGGCAGAGGGAGCTGACACCGCACCGTGACCACACACGGGCAGAGGGAGCTGACACCGCGACTACACACGGGCAGAGGGAGCTGACACCGCCACTACACACGGGCAGAGGGAGCTAACACCGCCACTACACACGGGCAGAGGGAGCTGACACCGCCACTACACACGGGCAGAGGGAGCTGACACCGCGACTACACACGGGCAGAGGGAGCTGACACCGCACCGCGACTACACACGGGCAGAGGGAGCTGACACCGCCACTACACACGGGCAGAGGGAGCTGACACCGCCACTACACACGGGTAGAGGGAGCTGACACCGCCACTACACACGGGCAGAGGGAGCTGACACCGTGACTACACACGGGCAGAGGGAGCTGACACCGCACCGCCACTACGCAAGGGCAGAGGGAGCTGACACCGCACCGCCACTACACACGGGCAGAGGGAGCTGACACCGCCACTACACACGGGCAGAGGGAGCTGACACCGTGACTACACACGGGCAGAGGGAGCTGACACCGCCACTACACACGGGCAGAGGGAGCTGACACCGCCACTACACACGGACAGAGGGAGCTGACACCGTGACTACACACGGGCAGAGGGAGCTGACACCGCCACTACACACGGGCAGAGGGAGCTGACACCGCCACTACACCCGGGCAGAGGGAGCTGACACCGTGACTACACACGGGCAGAGGGAGCTGACACCGCCACTACACACGGGCAGAGGGAGCTGACACCGTGACTACACACGGGTAGAGGGAGCTGACACCGCCACTACACACGGGCAGAGGGAGCTGACACCGTGACTACACACGGGCAGAGGGAGCTGACACCGCACCGCCACTACACACGGGCAGAGGGAGCTGACACCGCACCGCCACTACACACGGGCAGAGGGAGCTGACACCGCCACTACACACGGGCAGAGGGAGCTGACACCGTGACTACACACGGGCAGAGGGAGCTGACACCGCCACTACACACGGGCAGAGGGAGCTGACACCGCCACTACACACTGGCAGAGGGAGCTGACACCGCACCGCCACTACACACGGGCAGAGGGAGCTGACACCGCGACTACACACGGGCAGAGGGAGCTGACACCGCACCGCCACTACACACGGGCAGAGGGAGCTGACACCGCGACTACACACGGGCAGAGGGAGCTGACACCGCGACTACACACGGGCAGAGGGAGCTGACACCGCACCCCCACTACACACGGGCAGAGGGAGCTGACACCGCCACTACACACGGGCAGAGGGAGCTGACACCGCCACTATACACGGGCAGAGGGAGCTGACACCGCCACTACACACGGGCAGAGGGAGCTGACACCGCCACTACACACGGGCAGAGGGAGCTGACACCGTCACTACACACGGGCAGAGGGAGCTGACACCGTGACTACACACGGGCAGAGGGAGCTGACACCGCCACTACACACGGGCAGAGGGAGCTGACACCGCCACCACACACGGGCAGAGGGAGCTGACACCGCCACTACACACGGGCAGAGGGAGCTGACACCGCCACTACACACGGGCAGAGGGAGCTGACACCGCCACTACACACGGGCAGAGGGAGCTGACACCACGACTACACACGGGCAGAGGGAGCTGACATCGCCACTACACACGGGCAGAGGGAGCTGACACCGCACCGTGACCACACACGGGCAGAGGGAGCTGACACCGCGACTACACACGGGCAGAGGGAGCTGACACCGCCACTACACACGGGCAGAGGGAGCTGACGCCGCCACTACACACGGGCAGAGGGAGCTGACACCGCCACTACACACGGGCAGAGGGAGCTGACACCGTCACTACACACGGGCAGAGGGAGCTGACACCGCCACTACACACGGGCAGAGGGAGCTGACACCGCCACTACACACGGGCAGAGGGAGCTGACACCGCCACTACACACGGGCAGAGGGAGCTGACACCGTGACTACACACGGGCAGAGGGAGCTGACACCGCCACTACACACGGGCAGAGGGAGCTGACACCGCCACTACACACGGGCAGAGGGAGCTGACACCGCCACTACACACGGGCAGAGGGAGCTGACACCGCACCGCCACTACACACGGGCAGAGGGAGCTGACACCGCACCGCGACTACACACGGGCAGAGGGAGCTGACACCGTGACTACACACGGGCAGAGGGAGCTGACACCGCCACTACACACGGGCAGAGGGAGCTGACACCGCCACTACACACGGGCAGAGGGAGCTGACACCGTGACTACACACGGGCAGAGGGAGCTGACACCGCCACTACACACGGGCAGAGGGAGCTGACACCGCCACCACACACGGGCAGAGGGAGCTGACACCGCCACTACACACGGGCAGAGGGAGCTGACACCGCCACTACACACGGGCAGAGGGAGCTGACACCGCGACTACACACGGGCAGAGGGAGCTGACACCGCCACTACACACGGGCAGAGGGAGCTGACACCGCCACTACACACGGGCAGAGAAAGCTGACACCGCCACTACACACGGGCAGAGGGAGCTGACACCGCCACTACACACGGGCAGAGGAAGCTGACACCGTCACTACACACGGGCAGAGGGAGCTGACACCGCCACTACACACGGGCAGAGGGAGCTGACACCGTCACTACACACGGGCAGAGGGAGCTGACACCGTGACTACACACGGGCAGAGGAAGCTGACACCGCCACTACACACGGGCAGAGGGAGCTGATACCGCCACCACACACGGGCAGAGGGAGCTGACACCGCCACTACACACGGGCAGAGGGAGCTGACACCGCCACTACACACGGGCAGAGGGAGCTGACACCGCCACTACACACGGGCAGAGGGAGCTGACACCGCGACTACACACGGGCAGAGGGAGCTGACATCGCCACTACACACGGGCAGAGGGAGCTGACACCGCACCGTGACCACACACGGGCAGAGGGAGCTGACACCGCGACTACACACGGGCAGAGGGAGCTGACACCGCCACTACACACGGGCAGAGGGAGCTGACACCGCCACTACACACGGGCAGAGGGAGCTGACACCGCCACTACACACGGGCAGAGGGAGCTGACACCGTCACTACACACGGGCAGAGGGAGCTGACACCGCCACTACACACGGGCAGAGGGAGCTGACACCGCCACTGCACACGGGCAGAGGGAGCTGACACCGCCACTACACACGGGCAGAGGGAGCTGACACCGTGACTACACACGGGCAGAGGGAGCTGACACCGCCACTACACACGGGCAGAGGGAGCTGACACCGCCACTACACACGGGCAGAGGGAGCTGACACCGCCACTACACACGGGCAGAGGGAGCTGACACCGCACCGCCACTACACACGGGCAGAGGGAGCTGACACCGCACCGCGACTACACACGGGCAGAGGGAGCTGACACCGTGACTACACACGGGCAGAGGGAGCTGACACCGCCACTACACACGGGCAGAGGGAGCTGACACCGCCACTACACACGGGCAGAGGGAGCTGACACCGTGACTACACACGGGCAGAGGGAGCTGACACCGCCACTACACACGGGCAGAGGGACCTGACACCGCCACTACACACGGGCAGAGGGAGCTGACACCGCCACTACACACGGACAGAGGGAGCTGACACCGCCACTGCACACGGGCAGAGGGAGCTGACACCGCCACTACACACGGGCAGAGGGAGCTGACACCGCCACTACACACGGGCAGAGGGAGCTGACACCGCCACTATACACGGGCAGAGGGAGCTGACACCGCCACTACACACGGGCAGAGGGAGCTGACACCGCCACTACACACGGGCAGAGGGAGCTGACACCGTCACTACACACGGGCAGAGGGAGCTGACACCGTGACTACACACGGGCAGAGGGAGCTGACACCGCCACTACACACGGGCAGAGGGAGCTGACACCGCCACCACACACGGGCAGAGGGAGCTGACACCGCCACTACACACGGGCAGAGGGAGCTGACACCGCCACTACACACGAGAAGAGGGAGCTGACACCGCCACTACACACGGGCAGAGGGAGCTGACACCGCACCGTGACCACACACGGGCAGAGGGAGCTGACACCGCGACTACACACGGGCAGAGGGAGCTGACACCGCCACTACACACGGGCAGAGGGAGCTGACACCGCCACTACACACGGGCAGAGGGAGCTGACACCGCCACTACACACGGGCAGAGGGAGCTGACACCGTCACTACACACGGGCAGAGGGAGCTGACACCGCCACTACACACGGGCAGAGGGAGCTGACACCGCCACTGCACACGGGCAGAGGGAGCTGACACCGCCACTACACACGGGCAGAGGGAGCTGACACCGTGACTACACACGGGCAGAGGGAGCTGACACCGCCACTACACACGGGCAGAGGGAGCTGACACCGCCACTACACACGGGCAGAGGGAGCTGACACCGCCACTACACACGGGCAGAGGGAGCTGACACCGCACCGCCACTACACACGGGCAGAGGGAGCTGACACCGCACCGCGACTACACACGGGCAGAGGGAGCTGACACCGTGACTACACACGGGCAGAGGGAGCTGACACCGCCACTACACACGGGCAGAGGGAGCTGACACCGCCACTACACACGGGCAGAGGGAGCTGACACCGTGACTACACACGGGCAGAGGGAGCTGACACCGCCACTACACACGGGCAGAGGGACCTGACACCGCCACTACACACGGGCAGAGGGAGCTGACACCGCCACTACACACGGACAGAGGGAGCTGACACCGCCACTGCACACGGGCAGAGGGAGCTGACACCGCCACTACACACGGGCAGAGGGAGCTGACACCGCCACTACACACGGGCAGAGGGAGCTGACACCGCCACTATACACGGGCAGAGGGAGCTGACACCGCCACTACACACGGGCAGAGGGAGCTGACACCGCCACTACACACGGGCAGAGGGAGCTGACACCGTCACTACACACGGGCAGAGGGAGCTGACACCGTGACTACACACGGGCAGAGGGAGCTGACACCGCCACTACACACGGGCAGAGGGAGCTGACACCGCCACCACACACGGGCAGAGGGAGCTGACACCGCCACTACACACGGGCAGAGGGAGCTGACACCGCCACTACACACGAGAAGAGGGAGCTGACACCGCCACTACACACGGGCAGAGGGAGCTGACACCGTGACTACACACGGGCAGAGGGAGCTGACACCGCCACTACACACGGGCAGAGGGAGCTGACACCGCCACCACACACGGGCAGAGGGAGCTGACACCGCCACTACACACGGGCAGAGGGAGCTGACACCGCCACTACACACGGGCAGAGGGAGCTGACACCGCGACTACACACGGGCAGAGGGAGCTGACACCGCCACTACACACGGGCAGAGGGAGCTGACACCGCCACTACACACGGGCAGAGAAAGCTGACACCGCCACTACACACGGGCAGAGGGAGCTGACACCGCCACTACACACGGGCAGAGGGAGCTGACACCGTCACTACACACGGGCAGAGGGAGCTGACACCGCCACTACACACGGGCAGAGGGAGCTGACACCGCCACTACACACGGGCAGAGGGAGCTGACACCGCCACTACACACGGGCAGAGGGAGCTGACACCGCCACTACACACGGGCAGAGGGAGCTGACACCGTGACTACACACGGGCAGAGGGAGCTGACACCGCCACTACACACGGGCAGAGGCAGCTGACACCGCCGCTACACACGGGCAGAGGGAGCTGACACCGTGACTACACACGGGCAGAGGGAGCTGACACCGCCGCTACACACGGGCAGAGGGAGCTGACACCGTGACTACACACGGGCAGAGGGAGCTGACACCGCCACTACACACGGGCAGAGGGAACTGACACTGCCACTACACACGGGCAGAGGGAGCTGACACCGCACCGTGACTACACACGGGCAGAGGGAGCTGACACCGCCACTGCACACGGGCAGAGGGAGCTGACACCGCACCGTGACTACACACGGGCAGAGGGAGCTGACACCGCACCGTGACTACACACGGGCAGAGGGAGCTGACACCGCCACTACACACGGGCAGAGGGAGCTGACACCGCGACTACACACGGGCAGAGGGAGCTGACACCGACACTAAACACGGGCAGAGGGAGCTGACACCGCCACTACACACGGGCAGAGGGAGCTGACACCGCCACTACACACGGGCAGAGGGAGCTGACACCGCCACTACACACGGGCAGAGGGAGCTGACACCGCCACTACACACGGGCAGAGGGAGCTGACACCGCCACTACACACGGGCAGAGGGAGCTGACACCGCCACTACACACGGGCAGAGGGAGCTGACACCGCCACTACACACGGGCAGAGGGAGCTGACACCGTCACTACACACGGGCAGAGGGAGCTGACACCGTGACTACACACGGGCAGAGGGAGCTGACACCGCCACTACACACGGGCAGAGGGAGCTAACACCGCCACTACACACGGGCAGAGGGAGCTGACACCACCACTACACACGGGCAGAGGGAGCTGACACCGCCACTACACACGGGCAGAGGGCGCTGACACCGCCACCACACACGGGCAGAGGGAGCTGACACCGCCACTACACACGGGCAGAGGGAGCTGACACCGCCACTACACACGGGCAGAGGGAGCTGACACCGCCACTACACACGGGCAGAGGGAGCTGACACCGCCACTACACACGGGCAGAGGGAGCTGACACCGCCACTACACACGGGCAGAGGGAGCTGACACCGCACCGTGACTACACACGGGCAGAGGGAGCTGACACCGCCACTACACACGGGCAGAGGGAGCTGACACCGCCACTACACACGGGCAGAGGGAGCTGACACCGCCACTACACACGGGCAGAGGGAGCTGACACCGCCACCACACACGGGCAGAGGGAGCTGACACCGCCACTATACACACGGGCAGAGGGAGCTGACACCGCCACTACACACGGGCAGAGGGAGCTGACACCGCCACTACACACGGGCAGAGGGAGCTGACACCGCCACTACACACGGGCAGAGGGAGCTGACACCGCACCGCCACTACACACACGGTAAACAGCGTGAACCATTATTTTTAACGAAAAATGTATAGCACACAAAATCAAGACGCTAATGGATGGCTCTAAGTGAATGAATTCCTAATACATTTCACCAACAAATGTATCATCAAAGCATTTCCCTTTCAATATGTTTACGACCATTTGCCACATTTGTGATACTTCACGTTATTCTGACATAGTCAGTAGCCGACTATGCTCCCAGCGCGTCACCAGCCAGGCGGCATGACCACGGCAGCCCAGCAGGACAGCAGGACAAGGCTGCTGCTGCCGTCGTTACTGCCAGCCGCCTAGTCCCCGAGCCGCCCGAGGTCCCGACAGTATGAGGCTGCAGTACCTACCTGACCGGCTTCACCAGCTGACTGAGCACCGGATCGCCCGGGATCGGACCCTCGTCAAACTGCGGGTGTTTTCTTTTCGCGCCATCTGTCGGCGCCTCCCGGAACTCAGACTTAGCCTGCAGCCGCTGCGGCGCTATGCCGTGTTCACTCCGGTCCTGGAAATATAGACCACCAGTCACTCCGGTCCTGGAAATATAGACCACCAGTCACTCCGGCCCTGGAAATATAGACCACCAGTCACTCCAGCCCTGGAAATATAGACCACCAGTCACTCCGGTCCTGGAAATATAGACCACCAGTCACTCCGGTCCTGGAAATATAGACCACCAGTCACTCCGGTCCTGGAAATATAGAGCCCAGTCACTCCGGTCCTGGAAATATAGACCACCAGTCACTCCGGTCCTGGAAATATAGACCACCAGTCACTCCGGTCCTGGAAATATAGACCACCAGTCACTCCGGTCCTGGAAATATAGACCACCAGTCACTCCGGTCCTGGAAATATAGACCACCAGTCACTCCGGTCCTGGAAATATAGACCACCAGTCACTCCGGCCCTGGAAATATAGACCACCAGTCACTCCGGTCCTGGAAATATAGACCACCAGTCACTCCGGTCCTGGAAATATAGACCACCAGTCACTCCGGCCCTGGAAATATAGACCACCAGTCACTCCGGTCCTGGAAATATAGACCACCAGTCACTCCGGTCCTGGAAATATAGGCCACCAGTCACTCCGGCTCTGGAAATATAGACCACCAGTCACTCCGGTCCTGGAAATATAGACCACCAGTCACTCCGGTCCTGGAAATATAGACCACCAATCACTCCGGTCCTGGAAATATAGACCACCAGTCACTCCGGTCCTGGAAATTAGGACCACCAGTCACTCCGGTCCTGGAAATATAGACCACCAGTGCAATCATTACAAGGGTAGGCAAATAGACAAGCTCAACACCCAATTGATAAATTTGGTAACATGCGTGCAAAACATAGATAAACAATTAGTGACACTTTACAGCTAGTGGACCAAGCTTCTTAGGTGTCATCGGTTGTTTCATAGCGCTTTCTGCAGCAAAATGTACCTGTTTTTATACGATAGCCATGCATCAGTGGAACACCACAGCTGTAAATTCGATGTTATTTTACCATCAAAACTTTGCAGCAGCTTATCCATACTAAGTAACATATTTCCTAGCATTGCAACTTCACAACATTTTTGTCAATTGCACAATAACGAGTAAAAATCTAGTGAGCTGCTGTGTTAGTCAAACACCATAAAAAATCGATGGCAACAGGCCTCACTCCCCTTACCCAACAGCAACACAAGACGACTTAGAACCCTACCAACCCACCTCGTCGTCCATGAAGTCGTCCGGCCGGATGGTGCGTCGGTCGGCGCGCGTGCTGCGAGAGGACACGAAGGAGGATGGCTGGAAGCCATCTTTGGAGCCGACTGTGTTGAAGAAGCCGGCAGAGAAGCCGCCGGTGAAGGCGCCATGGAACCGCTGCCGTCCGCTGCTGTCACGCACCGTCTGATCCTCTAATGCAGGCGGTCGCCGCTTGGCGGCGCTGCCTGTCATGTACCGGACAAGGGAGTCAGCGGAATGCAGTAGTCCTGCCCGTGGTCTCCCTTGGAGAGCTGCAATGCAATATTGTGAGCCAGTATTGACATTGATGGAGATAATACAGACTTTAACCCTATTAGTGGCAGGGGGAGGGGGCAGATTCTGCCCACCCCTCAGGTTTTTCGCAGATATCTCTAGAAATTTTGTGTTTCTAACCTTAATAGAGGCAGTTCCAGGGCCCGGGTTTGAGAGGGTTTTTTTTCGGCGACATTTGGCCGAAGAAAAAAAATACGGAGGTGCGAACTTCACGGCTTCTTCTTAACTGCCTGAAGTATAAAGGAGTTACATAGGTTTACGGTGATGAAGCAAGTGCAAATAAGTTTATTTTAATGAACTATAATAAATATTGCACGGCAGATGTGGTTTCAGGAACTTGAAAAGAGGAGGTTTACAGGAAGTATTTTTTTTTTATATTTTGCCTTCCTTTTTCGCCAACCTGGCACCGCCTATGGATGCTGCAAATATGCTTTATAACTGTTGTGTCCGATGTCACTATAGCGCACCATTTCATTTATCGAAAAAAAAGAAAGAAAAAAGACGGTTTTATAAGGCATTGATTTACCCCCAAATCTAGTGACCTGAAAAACGCCTATGATTTATGAATTTTCGAAAGTCACCGTCATATATCAATCCCCAATTCAATATCTATCGCTCCCCATTAGTTGCGTCAAAATCGGTTGATAAACAAGACAGCTGTGTTGGATCACAAATACCTCTAATATTTGTAGTTCCCCCCCCCCCTGTTGCCCCCCTATCAAATATTTAGATTTTTCAGAAATGTAGATCGTGTTGAGGGGAATCAAACGCCGTTTGATTTGTGAAAATCGGACGCCCCCTCCCCGTCACTAATAGGGGTAGCCAGGAGCCTGCCACTAATAGGGTTAACCTTCGCCCGGGTAGGGAGGGGTGGATGCCACCCCCCCCCCCCCCCCCCCTCGGTTTTTTCCGGAATAACTCGCGTAATTTCCAACCGATTGCAATGAAACTTTCAGTACCCTACTATAAAAAATATATACATGCTCTGCAAGTTTTGAATTTCTAACCCACATGACCCGTGACCTATGACCTGTTTCTCAAGGTCATGCCAGGCGCAACTGGCGTCCCGCAGTATCGATGCTTGTAACTTGTGCAGTTTCCGGGTGTTTGTTGTTCAGGAGCGTATGCACAGGTGTTTCCAGGTGACAGTTGTGATTTCCACTAAGATTGTGACCTCGATTGACCTTTTCAGAGGTCAACTCAGGTCATTGACCTCAGATGACTTTTTTGGTCTTCTGGTGGTTTCTAGGACATTTTGTGACGTTGATTTCAAATTTGGGATCCATTTTACATAATTATATGTTCCACTGGGGTCATGCGATTCCACAGGTCAACACCGAGGTCACTGACCTCAGATGACCTGACATGACCTTTTGGGAATTTGGCAGTTTTTAGGACATGTTTTGGCGCTGATTACGAATTTGGCACCCATTAAGCATTATGATATGCTCATTCACGATTCTAGCTCGATAAAATTCAATGTATATGCATTTACAATTGTGATGACCATTTGGTCATTGACATGACCTCAGAGGTCACCTAATGACCCAAAACCTTAAAATCGGATATCAACGGCTTCTTCTCGTCACAAGCAAAACGCTCGTCTTTGAATCGAAGCTATAGCTCAATTAGGGGCGAAACGCTAAGGGGGGAGGGTCGTACCCCGTACCCCCCCCCCCCCCCCCCCCCCCCGAACACGTAGTGATTTTGCCCTACCCGGGCGAGGGTTAAAGGCATTCAACTAGTGGCCGGCACTGCTCGATCGCATTGCCTTGGGGTCAAAATCGAAGACGATGGTACAGAGGATGACGAAGGGTGTACCTAATTTGTGCACGTGCAGGTGTTGACCTCGATCCAGGCTAAAACATGTGCAATGGCTATGATGGGCCGGACGGCTGCCTGTGCCAGGGGCGGCGGAAACTTTCCAGGTAGGTGGGGTCAAATCGCAGAAGAGGGTCAGAGGCCATTCTTATAAAAAAAAATCGAGCAGTGGCTCGATTTTTTGTTGTTTAAAGAATGGCTTCAGGACCCGGCGCGGGAGATGTTTAGCGTCGAAACAGCGCCTCGGAAATGCAGCAGCAAAGCCAAATAATATGCAGGTATTCTACACACTGCCCAAACATCAAAAATTTCCAGTCGACGCCATTCTTTAAAAAAAAAATCCAGCCACGGCTCGATTTTTTGTTTATAAGAATGGCTCAGATCGTCTTTTAATCCGATTCATATCACACAACCATAAGGATACTGCTTAAGACATCTAAGGATGGGACAGTCTGCTCCCGCTGCCCCCTGCTTTCGCCGCCACTGGGCGGCGTGCCGCAGTGCTGTGCGGCGCAGCATCAGTGCTGTGCGGCGCAGTATCCCCGGCCGGCCGGCACCAGCTGACGGCGGCGGCCCGCTTCTCTGACGTCAACCCATCGTTTGGACTCCCTGGGGGGCGTAAACTGAACCCCTCGGTGTCACCAACCCAATCAGCGCTAGGACACAGTAAAGCGCATGTGACCAGCTAAAATAGAGTGTGTCAAAAACTGTTTCACTTTTTGGCACATGCACGTGCTTCGCTAACCCGGGTGATACATGACCGGAAAGCGCTCAGCGAGCTCTATCGGCACACCAAATTTAGCCTTTCTAGCTCAATAATCATAGGCAGTAGACGAAGAAATGTCTAGGGTGTTTTACTCCCCCCCCTTGATGGGTTTAGTTTGCCCCCTCTGGACCGGCTACCCAGTGGATAGCAGGGCACGTGATCCTCGCACGTGATCTGAGAGTATCGAATCTGTGTCACCAACTGTCTGACCTGTGGAGCCCGGCATTTTATTTTGCAGGCGTCCACTTTTTGGCTCGTGCCACGTGCCACCGATTGATCTGCGACTGACACCAACTTGTGTTCGCCGACTCGGCGCATCAAATGGTGCCACTTGCGTCAAAATAGGCCCAGTCATTTGAGCTCCAGAGGCGAAAATGCTTGGAAACCCGCACGCACGCGCACGTGCACGCGCACGCGCACGCACACGCGCACGCGCACGCGCACGCGCACGCGCACGCGCACGCGCACGCGCACGCGCACGCGCACGCGCACGCGCACGCGCACGCGCACGCGCACGCGCACGCGCACGCGCACGCGCACGCGCACACGCACACGCACACGCACACAGGCCCAACTTTCACCGAAACACCTCTCAGAGGAAATCTTCGACGCTGAAAGCGTGCAACACTAACGCGTAGCACTGCTTTCAGCCGTCTCCGATCTGGGATAAATGCTGACATAGCTGCCTGGTCAACAGGGGCTGTGATATACCAACGACATTGATATAATCAGCTACAGTTTTAATATTTTACAGATGTGAGCTCACACTACGACAAAATAATAAATATCACCAAGCATTGTGTTCAAGACAATGGAAAGCTGGTTCCATTCTTTGTATTTGCATATACTTTCCTGATATTGAAGCAGTATGATCAGAATTATTAAGGCCAGTGGTGTTGCCACCACTGGGGACACTAGGGACATAGTCCCTAATAATATTCAGTCATCCGTAATATGGTCACATGTTAAAAGTACATGTTTACACATGTTTACTTGGATTTGTCCCTGCTAATTTTGAGACTGGTAATACGAATGATTAAAGGGAATAGGCCACCTTGAAAGTTGTCTTGAAATTTGGCTATACGGGGTATTTCGAGCTGAAAATAACGAATATGGCATTTGTTTGGACGATAGATGGATATCCGTCGAAAAATGGGCATGCTTCTCTTTTCTCCTTCATGGTCATAACAAACTTTATGACAATTATGACGTCATGCATATGGTAGCTTGGATATGAAAACTATTGCACACAATAACGACGGACTTTAGGCATATATACGCAGGCTGCTCGTAATGTAAACAACCGTTGTGAGGAACCGAAACAAGTTTCGGGGAAATGAAACTTCTTCTAGAAGGGCCCCACTAGTCCTGTGTCGAAATTACTTAGCCTAGCGAGGTAATTCTTTCACCACAACCCGTTTTTCGATCTGTTCTACAAATCTGCTATCTCAGTTCAAAACCCCATGTTAAAGGTGAGCTATTCCCTTACTACACTTACCTTCTTCAAGAGGTTCCAGTGGTGTACCAAAGTGGACATTGTCATCATCGCTGTCTGAATCCATGACAGCAGAAGACACTTAGTATAGCAAATGTCTGTGAAATATAACACCATGTTATCAAACATATCAACCTAGGGAAATAACTGATCAGTTGACTTAATCAGGGACATATAAAGCAATGCAGTTGTCAAGTGCAATGACCAATGAAAACAGCAGGGAAATATGATTGGTTTTCAAATATGTTGTGGTATAGAAGATTTTACCTCAAGAAGACTACAAAGAGTGGAAATTAAACATCATTGTATAGATCATACATCAACATTGCATAGATCATACATCAACATTGTATAGAACATACATCAACATTGCATAGATCATACATCAACATTGTATAGAACATACAATTTTGAACTGACAAAAAAGAAAACATGAGTATGACAGAGAAAATTCAGGAAACCTTTAACTGTGTAAGATATACTCTTGAAGTCCATCGCCAGGGGGGGGGGAAATTGAAGGGGTATACTAGCATTAACCCGCCATTGACTGGGGGGGGGGGCGTTTAACGCCCCCTGAATAATTTTCGTAATAGCTCAGAAACCAATAGCGTTATCAACATGAAACTTTGGGTGCCTTCTTTGAAATCACGTTTACATCTGTGAAAAAATGAAGAAATTTCGTCGAAAAGTTTTTGAGTTATAGCGAATTTAGTGACGTCACTACACACGAGTTTTACACCAAAATCAGCTAAAATGTAACAGGCCGTACAAATGCCATATTTTGAGCAAAATGCAATCCAAAAACGTCAAAAGATATCAAGTGGTAAGGGCTACAACATGGCTATCTCGGTTTTTTTTTTAATATTTTGGTTTTTGACTCACAAAAATTCACAAATGTTTTTTTTTTGTGGGAAAATGTCCACAAAATTATAAAAAAAGATATTCAAAAAGCCGGAATATGTCAGAGAACCACATATGGGAAACTACCATACCAAATTTCAGAATTATATCACCATTTTTGACTGACTTATGGCATATAAGTCAGTCAAAAATGGTTCTTTGTGAACCCCACTCAAAGCTGAGTGGGGTTCACGAAGAACCAGCAAGAAATGCTCGAAAATTGACCAGACTTTGTCCTACGCCCTGTATGACTGATATCCCATTTATAACAGCGTAAATGAATATGGAATCCTTGGGCGTAGTTGGGGGGCAGTTATTTGCTGTTTTCAGCAATGACTACTTTCCGCCTTCTTTTATATCGCCACATCTAACACCCAAACTACCTCTCCTCATATGCTTTTTTAAGTTTGTTTCCATTTCTTAGCTGAGAGTGCCGCGACATTTTCTCTTTTGTTCTCTGGTGTTAATGAAAGGTGTCGTGCGTCGTTGGGATCGAGGGTGGGGGCACTCCTGGTCACCTATTAGTGGGTGGCGGCTATAAAAATATATATATATATATATATAAAGCTGCAGGACACTGTGGCCAGAATGAACAGTAGTGGAGCGTGCGGTGCTGACGGACTGTCCATGGCGTTCTTTAAAAAGTGTTGTAGTGCTATCTGGCATGTCGTTTTATGTATTGTGAACACCAGTCTAGCCACCAGCGTTGTACCAGATTCGTGGAAAGTCGCGGTTGTTCAGCCCATATACAAGTCATCGGGCTCCATCAGAGACCCTGCTAACTTCAGACCAATCTCACTCGTCCCTTGCTTGGCCAAAATAGAACGTATTGTCCACAAGCAGCTGTATGCCTACTTCGATACAAACCATCTGTTCTCGTGCACACAACACGGCTTCCGACGCTTCCACTCTACCGAGACAGCACTGATAAATGTCACAGACCGGGTGCTTCAGGGCATGGATCACGGCGAAATTTCTCTCCTTGTGCTGTTAGATTTAAGTAAATGCTTCGATGTTGTCAGCCACTCAAAACTGATCCAAAAACTAGAACTCTATGGCGTAGATAGCTCCTGGTTCACAAGCTACCTTTCAGACCACTACCAGCATGTCAGATTTAGCACTCCTGATGGACGCCAGCGTTCGTCCAAGGCGGTTAGAAACCCAATCGGAGTTTATCAGGGCACATCGCTAGGACCCCTTTTGTACAACATCTTCTCCAACGACCTTAGCCTGTTTATCGATGACAATGTTAGCATCACCCAGTATGCCGACGATACGCAAATTCTCGTTACCGGACATAAACGTGACATTGCCGATCTCATTCAGCGCATGGAGTCGACCCTGTGTACTTTGTTCCAGTGGTTCACCCAAAATCAAATGAAAGTCAACTCTAGCAAGACCCAACTGATCGTTTTTGGCACTCGTCAAATGCTCCAGGACCTCCCAAAAACTTCCATCTCTGTAAACGGTGTGACTGTAGAAGAGATACCGCGTGTTAAAAACCTAGGGATAGTGATGGATCTGTATTTGTCTTTCGAACCTCATATCAACCAACTGGCAGCAAAGTGCACTGGACTGTTGATTGGTCTCAGCCACGCGAAGCATTGCATCCCTCATGATGTGCTACCGACAATAGTGAACGGACTGGTGATTGCACTGATTCGCTACGGTATCGCTGTATACGGAAACGGTACCGCACAAGCAGTGACGAGCATACAAAAACTGCTCAACTTCTGTGCGCGAGTAGTATCAGGACGGCGCAAGTGTGATCACGTACGTGACGTATTACATGAGTTAAACTGGTTACCTGCCCAGGACCTCGTTATGTACCGCACACTATGTTTACTTAAAGTCATCATGACTCAGGGACAGCCGAGTGACCTTGCGCGCCACTTCCACACCGTTCAAAGTGTGAGGCAAAGATCGACCAGACAGGATGATCTACTGTCCATGCCTCGCATCAGAACCGAGTCAGGGAGGCGGTGGTTTGTTTATCGAGCCGCCCGAGCGTACAACGGCCTGCCGTCCGACACTAGGGAGACTAGTGTTGCGGTGTTCCGGAGGAGGATCACTGAACAGCTGGGTCTGGCACGGCGGCTATAGTGCAAAATTTTTACATGTGTTTTATGTGCGATGTGTGTGAATGCTGTTTCCTCCTGATGTATCCATGTCATTAACGCGAGCACATGAAAAGCCAGCACATAGCTGGATGGGCTTGAAATATATTCTATTCTATTCTATTCTATTGGTAACTCATGACGTCATATTTACAAATTGCGTTTTTTTTGCTTTTATTGACCAGATAAAGACAAACAAATGGCACCACTGTATTTCTGAGACAAAACTGATCTAGGAACATGCCTTTTTTATTTAGATTTATCAATTAAAAATTTTGACCTTCATTGACCTCAACCTGACCTGAACTTGACATTAACTTCATGTAAATTAAGTCAGGTGGTAAATGACTATCACTATCGAATTCTACGTAGAAAATAACTCATAAAACATGTGTTGCATGACTTCCGTAGATATTTTGAGCATAGTGACCTTTTGTGACCTGACCTTGACCTTGACCAACAATCTCACTTCAGCTCATGCGGGATGTGTATCATACCTTTGGCAGCACTTTGGGTGATCATGGTCGTAATCAAAGGCTTTGGATGGGAGTATGGCTCATAAACTCAAATACCTCGATGTTGACCTTTGACCAGACCGTGACCTGACATTTAACCTCACTTTGTATTTGTTTAGGATGATTTAGATTCATCTCATTGAGAGATTTCGAATGCTGCCTTGCGCGTCTCGCTGCGATCATTGGTTCGGAAGATAACCAGGGGGTGACCGGTGACGTTTAACGCGCCCCCCCCCCCCCCCTCCGTCAATGGCGTTCGGCTGAGACCCCAGTCAATGCCGGATTAATAGTTGGCCATATCTGGTGGAACTTTGAGAAAAGATTGGAAGATTATTCTGAATATAGTGCTGCTCTACACCCAAAACTCCCAAGTCTAGGACACTGGAATATAGTGCTAGAAACCCTAGCTAAATGAAAATTAGGCCAGGTTAAGCTATGCTGGGTTTGATTATGTTAGGAAAAGGGCTTACATTAATGTCCAATACTAACAGTACCTACCTACCTTCCACTGCATATCTCATATTGAAAATATAGGTCCATTTAAGGTAAATTATATGTTAGTTAGCAAGGACAGTGAAATAGTTGAAGTGCTTAATAATCAGTTCCAATCTGTCTTTACTATCGAGGACCAGAGTAGTATTGCAGTACTTCAGCCCGAGCCAGAGACCGAAGAGACTATAGGAGAGCTAGGTAGCATAAGCAGTGAACTTGTTCTGGAATATCTAAAGAAAATAAGGCAAAACAAGGCAGAAGGACCTGATGATAGCCATGCTAGACTTGTAAGAGAATCTGAAAGAGAATTGTCAGTTCCATTAGCCATAATATTGTATAAATCACTTGCAGACTAAAATTACACTTGATTGGAAAAGAGCAAATGTTGTTCCTATTCATAAAAAGGGAGATAAAAGTAAAGAACTCTTGGAGCAAAATGAACTCATCAAGGATACCCAGCATGGCTTTAGGAAGGGCCGTTCTTGTTTAACTAATCTTCTGGAGTTTTTGGACGTTGTAACAGATAGTTTTGATCAGGGTAAACAGCTGTATCTATGTAGCTTTTCTTGATTTCAGTAAAGCATTAAAGGGAAATAATGACCTTTTGATTTTGTTAGGAACAATTTCTTAGGCCACCGTTATGGTATTCAAATTATTTTATTTAAATTTAAGAATTAAATAAAATTATTCCCAAATTCAAAGTTGTAAATTTGGAAAAAATACAAAACAAATACCATGTGTACTTCATGAAGGTCATTGACAAATTCGTCCTTCCCTACCATTGTTTACATCGAGTGCGGCATTTTTGGAGGCTCTGTGACGTTTCCGATCAAACTGAGCGCTGCTCGGACACATGCTAGTAGCGCTAGTAGCGCTTTCGTTCTCCATGGCAACCAGGCGTCAGCCAATCAAAAGTCAGAAAGGGAATACATTCTGGCTTTTCATTGGCTCACGCCTGGTTGCCATGGAGAACGAAAGCGCTACTAGCGCTACTAGCGTGCGTTCCAGCAGCGCTCTGATCCGTGAAGCAATCCGTGAAGCATCCGTGATGCATGACTGACTATCAGTATAAGTCATGAATAACAACAACATGCAAACTATACCCACTCGAATAAAATAAGGGCGGAATGAATTGAACCCCAGGCAAGCTAGTATTCGCAAAGCACTCGGCACTGCGCCACAATAGCAAAAGGTGAGGGAAATGCATATTGGATACAATATTATTACGTCACAAGTTTCTAAGTGTCAACTACTATGAAATACAGTGACAACATACCTTTAATAACGATTAACAAGAAAATTAAAACTTAACAATAATTTGAATAAGTCTTTAATTAGCTTTCAACTCAAAATCAGATATATTTTGCAATGTTACACAAGAATGGCACCAGTGACTTCTTTAACAAAGCCTGCTACAGGACTTGGATATACCAATCAGGAACAACTCGCCACAATGGTTAAGTGCGCCAAGAAGCATGACTATGACTTTGTAAACAAATCGCCGACGCTAAATAGGTCGCCGTCGATGTGCATCGATGAGCTTCCAATTTAATTGCCAGTTTTGTGTTATTGTTTGTTAGTTTTTTTGGGAAAAATTATTATTTTCCATGATAATATAAAGCAGTGTTATATTCAGCCACAGACAAATTATACAATACTCCTAATGTTGAAAACAAATGAATTGATTTGCAAAAATTGAGGGACAAATGAATCGATGAGCTTCCGATTTTATTGCCACTTCTTCCAATCGCTGTTAGTTTTAGAAGATCGCCGGGCATATAATCACAACAAGCAGAGCGCACAATATATTTTCCACTCCATTGCGTAACAAAACAATACGGGAAAATCCCGCAGTTTGATGAGGACCAAAAAGTACTTGCAAGTACCGGTCGTTAAAAGTGTGGAACGCTTATCAACTTTAACTTGAAATATCTTTCGGTAGGAAAGTTTTCATGCAAAATGTGATGAATTTACAATATATTTTGGTCTCGTCTGCCGATTTCAAGTGCTAACTCCATTTTTGTGGAAAAAGGCCATTATTTCCCTTTAAGGCAAAGTCCTCCATACGAGACTGGGGTTGCAACTTCAAATGCATGCAATCAGGGCCAAGATTCTGGATTGGATAGAAACGTGGCTTTCAGGACGTCAGCAAAGAGTTATATTAAATTTGTGCAAATCACAATGGAAGGAGGTTCTCAGTGGGGTTCCACAGGGCTCAGCCCTGGGCCCATTGCCTTTTCATAATATTTGCGAATGCAATTGAGAACAGTATAGACAGCAAAGTCTTGAAATTTGCAGACGATCTAAAAGTTGTCAGGATTATTAGAGGAAAACATGATCAGGATGTTTTTCAATCAGATCTGGACAATCTAGTTGAGTGGTCTGAAGCATGGCAGATGAAATTTAATTTGAGTAAATGTAAGATTATGCACACTGGACAAGTTAGCAGTAAACATAGGCATGAAATGGGTGGGCAGAAACTGGAGCAGATTGAAAAGGAAATAGATTTAGGTGTCATGGTAAGCCATCAGTGTCAGACCAGGTTGTAGAAGCTAGGAAAAAGGCACTAAGAATGCTAGGGGTCTTTAATAGAAATGTTTCCTACCAAAGTGAAAAGGTAATAACAAAACTGTATTGTGTATACATTAGACCACATTTGGAGTATTGTGTGCCAGCCTGGTCTCCAACATATGACAAAGATTGCTGGTTGTTAGAAAGAGTTAAAAAAGGCAACAAAAATGGTTAATTGTCTTGGTAGTTTACCTTATGAAGATAGATTAAAGAAATTGGGTATGTTTTCACTTAGATATAGAAGGCTAACAGGAGATCTAATTGAAGTCTTCAAATTTGTAAATGGTCAGCATTCTGGGTATTTAAAGGGAATGTTTAGGTTCAATAGGGAAAATCGAGGTAGAGGTCATCAGCCTAAACTCATTATGAAACAAAGTAGGGCTAGGCTATGAAGTTATTTTTTCAGTAGAAGGGTTGTAGGACATTGGAATAAGCTACCACGGGATGTCGCTGATGCAGTGACACTTGCTTCCTTCAAAATTAGATTGGGTAAATACTTTATATAGAAGGGATTAGCTCATAAATACTTGTGGCCGAAACTGGTGGAGGGGGAGGGGGTGCAACCTCAGATGGGCCCAAGAGGCTCTTTGTTGCACTTTTTGTTTATGTCTTTGTCTTTATGATATCTTGTAATGACCACAATGGTCATTACAACATGTACCTAGCTGCTTCACTGACAATTGTTGCTAGTGTTTTAACCAATCAGTGTTACCTAAAGTCAGTCAACTGATGGCAGTTAAATCAACAATGGCAATGTGTTGGTTGGGTTTGACAAGGTATTATAATGATAGTAATTTTACTAGATTTAGTGCATCATATACACAAGTTTGAACTGCACACATTTGTTTATAATATGACATATGTTCTATCATGAAGAAGAAATAATTACAGAAATAATTTCTTATAGAAATGGTCAAAACATACCTACATAATTACACATCAATGTGAAAAAAAGATAAGGAGGTCAACTGAAAGTCAAACATAGGGTCAACTTCCATAATATTGGACATATCAACATACCAGATTTTAAGGTCACAGTATAGCTGGTATAGATGCCATAAAGCATGAATACACCACTAATAGTATGGACAGTCTAAATATTTTAACAGGGTAAAGGTCTAAACACCCTTCATGACAGAACACTAGGCCTTTCATGCTCTTAGCAGTACCTATATTAGTGTTTTTGTGCATGTGATTGTCTGCACCAACAATACCATAAGTCTGGTATTTGTAAATTACCAGCATTTGGACCTTTACCTGATGAAGCTTAAGTAACTCCCCCAGTTTATTGTAGTCTTGAGGTCCCTAATAGAAGAAGAAGAAAGTAGTATTACAACAGGCAGAAAAGTGTACCAGTAATACCACAGCTATGACATCACCCATAATAACATAATTAAACCTAACCTAACCTTTACAACAATTGCAGTCGCAGGGACCCATGTTTAGAACACTCTGCTCACATATAATATTGTCAGCAGACTACTTTTCTTCTATTAGGGACCTCAAGAAAACTGTAAACTGGGGAGGTGCATTACTGAAGTTTCATCCCTTTACCCTATCTGAAGATACCCTACTTTACCCATGACCTATGTCAACATTGATGTTGGTCAAATGCCATGCTGTTGCAGCCTATATAGGGCCTTGGTTGCAGCAAGGCAGACAAATTTAAGTTGACTAGATACAAATGCACTTCCAAAAGGTAGTACCAGAAGAAAAAATGTTAGGTTGGGCAAGAAATCGGCAGCAATTGGCAAGTTGTTGTTGTGAACAGCACTAATAAAATTGACAGCATTGAGTTAAACACAGAATAATCCTCATGAGCAACCCACTCCCTTTGCCTCTTATCCTATCCAAGGCGATATATACGATCCTATCTACTTCGGTAAGCATCTACACGCACGTGGCTGCGCTCCTTGACGCCAGAAACAATCATAATGATAGTTTCAACTTTTACCTGTTATTTTTATCCACCCAACCGATATTAAAAACCGTATCAGTCAATAGCAATACTTACTCGATTTAATACAAATGGAAAACGTAAAACGAGTGAATTCCCAAAAGTTCACGCCATACGGCATTTGACATCGATTCCAAAACCAACCGTTTCGAATACACACAATTACGTTTTTCGCATTGACCTATAATATAACTAGACAGCCGACTGCCGTACGGCCGGCCGCTCGCTGCCCGCTCCCGCCGGGCGACACTAGCGCCATCTGTAACGAGGCAAAAGCGTCCGACCGCCCATTGCCCCCCCCCCCATGTTAAATTCGCTAAAAATAAGGCCTAAAATAAAACAAATGAGCCGATCCTTTACATTTTAAATGGTTTCGTTGGATGCAATGGGGTTTAGGCGAAGGATGCTGGTAAAATTATTGCTTCGAAAAAAATATCCAAGAATGAATTATCTGACAAACGAAAGCGTGCAGACCGCAAAACAGTCAAACCGGGTCGAACGGCCCCGCCTATTTCCGCCGCCTAAGTCTATTCCGCCGCCTAAGTCTATTTCTATTTCCGCCTAAGTGTATATTGTAAATCGGCATGCCATGCCCGCCAGCTTTTGGAGAAGCTCATATCCCTGCAACCGCACGTCCGATTGACAAGCGGACTTCTTTGCTGAGTACCCCCATCCACCCTACCCTGTTTGAGACCAGTGCCGACTCACGTGAGCGACTACCACTGCGCGTGGCGCGTGCCGCGTGAGGAGTGTGTTAAGTGTTTTGGAACCAAATACACACCCCTCACGCGGCACGCGCCAGTGGTGGATCCAGAGGGGGACAGGGGGCCATGCCCCCCCCCCCCCCCCCCCCCTTGAGCCTCGAATGAGGGGGCACTCTGACCGCCTGAGGGGGTCCTCTGGCCGCCTGAGGGGGCACTCTGACCGCCTGAGGGGGCACTCTGGCCGCCTGAGGGGGCCCTCTGGCCGCCTGAGGGGGCCCTTTGGCCGCCTGAGAGGGCCCTTTGGCCACCTCATGGGGCCCTTTGGCCGCCTGAGGGGCCCTCTGACCGCCTGAGGGGGCACTTTGACCGTCTGAGGGGCACTCTGATCGCCTGAGGGGCACTCTGACCGCCTGAGGGGGCACTCTAGCCGCCTGAGGAGCACTCTGACCGCCTGAGAGGTACTCTGTCTGCCTGAGGGGGCCCTCTGGCCGCCTGAGTAGACACTCTGTCCGCCTGAGGGGGCACTCTAGCCGCCTGAGGGGGCACTCTGACAGCCTGAGGGGCCCTCTGGCCGCCGGAAGGGGCACTCCGGCCGCCTGAGATCGCCCTGAGGGAGTCGTGATTCGCATCCATAGGCGGTGAAACAGGGGGGGGGGGGGGGCACCGGGCACCGTTCCCCCTTGAATCCAGGTCACCTCTTTTATGCGAAATGGTGCGAAATTTAGAGACAAAAAACGCACCTCAACTCCCAACCATTATGCTATCGTGTACCAACAGCGTGACAAGTTCAACACGACACTTCAACGCAACATCTCAACCACGGTACTTCGAATTCTGGTTACTGGCGTTGAATTTAATTGAATACTGAATACTGATATAATCTGACACAGCACCAAGCCCCTCACAGCGAATCTTGCCTCAGGTTTTACACGCAGCCACCACGCGCGCGCGAGTTCACGTTGCGAGCGCTTCACGGTAAAGAGGTAAAAAGGCGAAGTCACGTGACTATTTTAAAGTTGAGGCTCCGACACACCTCCACTTCAGCACCACTTATCAGCTGAAAACTGGATAACATGCCTTACTTTTGTATTCCATAGATAGCCTGTCTTATTCTCATTACAAAATTGTATTAAAATATCAAATATCTTGCACAGAAATACCTAAGATGCCCTTAGTTCCAAGGCACTACAAATTTCGTCGTAGGATTTAGTGTTAACTTTAGAAGAAGAAACACATTTTTGCCTCGCTAGTGAATTGCTGTCGGGAACGGCCTAAGCGCAGTAGTCGGCCATCTAGTTATAATAGAGATCAAAATAGAGAAAAATGGTTTTTCGCTGCATTCATATTTTGAATACAGTGCGTCACAAATGTACAAATAGAGTGGTCCGCCTGTGTATCAAATCAGCGACAGATTCATATTTGCTTCAAGCGAAGTGACTCGCAAGCGTACAAAAATAAGACACGACAACCACCAGAATCTACTCTCACTAAATTACTAAATGTCCCATTCACACATTTTTGACACGACTACGGTCTAAGTATGTAAGTCATTATTTTTGTTTTGGTCAAATTCAAAATTTGGCCATAGGTCAAGGTCATGCGAGGTCATATGACCCATACTGCAGGTCATTGTACATCGTTGGACGCGTCGCAACGAGACAAACAGAGTGGTATCAGTATCACGTGTGCATCTTTGTTCTAGCAAAATAGTGATGATAGCCTCAGGTGATCTCAGTCCTCAGCTGACCTTGAAGAAGTCACTGAGCAAAATTTGTGCCTAGATCATCAAGAACGAGCTATAAGATTATCTTGAAAAACTGATCTGATCTAGTAATCTTATCACTCTATGACCTTAAATGACCATGACCTGAGTCAAATTTTGATTTTGACCTAAACAATAATAATTTACGGCCTTCTGTCCTGAATCGGCGCGATATAAGGACATGTTTGGCAATATAAAAAGAAATTGTATTAAAAAAATGTAATCAAATCGTGTTTGGGAAAAATTTCAAATGTGAACTGTTTAAGGAAATAGTTCACCTTGGTTCACCAATAGTTACGGAAATAGTTCACCTTGAAATTTTTGCCAAACACGATGTTTCCTTTTTTAATACAATTTCTTTTTATATTGTCAAAAATGGCCTTATATCGGGCCGATTCAGGACAGAAAGCCGTAAATTATTATTGTTTATCAAAATTATATGCATACTCTCTGAGTCAGAGTCCTGACATCACGCGAATTAAACAAAATGGTTCAGCCAATCAGATTCGAAAGTAAGGATAGACTTGCATTAGATGTGCCAACCGGCGGCCGGCGGTTCGCTTGCTAGCACCAGCTGCAAGCTGATTGGCTGATGGTATAGCCTCTGCCAGAGTAATCCAGCACCACATTCTTTCGCCAGCACCGCATTCCTTCGCCAAAAAATCAAATATATTCGGCTAGTCTTTTCAGTCAAAAACAAATTGCAGATAGGGGTTTCCCCAACACGGGCTACAAAACTGCTATCTCAGTATAAAACTAATGTTGAAGGAACCTATTTCCTTTAATGAGTATGGCTCAATGCGCCTGTACGAGACAAGCGCGATGGTGTTAACATCATCGTTCCATCTTCAATAGATATGTTATTCACGGACAAAAAATGGAAGGAAATGTCAGTGTGACCTTTGGTGACCTCTGGAGCCTAAACTATTGATATGATCTAAAAGGTGACGACACCTCGGCGATTGCGAATTTTACGATCTTCCAAGTGCATTTTCCGTGAGCTTCCAAGTGCATCTTCTGCTTGTTTCTTGCTAGCATAGTTCCTGATATACATGGGCGTCTACACTGAGGGGGGACTGGGCCCCTCCAGATAAGCAGGCCGGAGAGGGTCCGTCACTGGCCGGAGGGGCGCCGTCACTGGCCGGAGGGGCGCCGTCACTGGCTGCAAGAGTGCCGTTTCTGGCCGGAGTGCCGTCACTGGCCGGAGAGGGTCCGTCACTGGCCGGAGGGGCGCCGTCACTGGCCGGAGGGGCGCCGTTTCTGGCCGGAGAGGGTCCGTCACTGGCCGGAGAGGGTCCGTCACTGGCCGGAGGGGCGCCGTCACTGGCCGGAGGGGCGCCGTTTCTGGCCGGAGAGGGTCCGTCACTGGCCGGAGGGGCGCCGTCACTGGCCGGAGGGGCGCCGTCACTGGCTGCAAGAGTGCCGTTTCTGGCCGGAGTGCCGTCACTGGCCGGAGAGGGTCCGTCACTGGCCGGAGGGGCGCCGTCACTGGCCGGAGGGGCGCCGTCACTGGCCGGAGAGGGTCCGTCACTGGCCGGAGGGGCGCCGTCACTGGCCGGAGGGGCGCCGTCACTGGCCGGAGGGGCGCCGTCACTGGCCGGAGGGGCACCGTCACTGGTCGGAGGGGCGCCGTCACTGGCCGGAGGAGCGCCGTCACTAGCCGGAGGGGCGCCGTCACTGGCCGGAGGAGCGCCGTCACTGGCCGGAGGGGCGCCGTCACTGGCCGGAGGGGCGCCATCACTGGCCGGAGGGGCGCCGTCACTGGCCGGAGAGGCGCCGTCACTGGCCGGAGGAGCGCCGTCACTGGCCGGAGGGGCGCCGTCACTGGCCGGAGGGGCGCCATCACTGGCCGGAGGGGCGCCGTCACTGGCCGGAGGGGCGCCGTCACTGGCCGGAGGGGCGCCGTCACTAGCTGCAAGAGTGCCGTTTCTGGCCGGAGTGCCGTCACTGGCCGGAGGGGCGCCGTCACTGGCCGGAGGAGCGCCGTCACTGGCCGGAGGAGCGCCGTCACTGGCCGGAGGAGCGCCGTCACTGGCCGGAGGAGCGCCGTCACTGGCCGGAGGAGCGCCGTCACTGGCCGGAGGGGCGCCGTCACTGGCCGGAGGAGCGCCGTCACTGGCCGGAGGGGCGCCGTCACTGGCCGGAGGGGCGCCGTCACTGGCCGGAGGGGCGCCGTCACTGGCTGCAAGAGTGCCGTTTCTGGCCGGAGTGCCGTCACTGGCCGGAGGGGCGCCGTCACTGGCCGGAGGGGCGCCGTCACTGGCCGGAGGGGCGCCGTCACTGGCCGGAGGAGCGCCGTCACTGGCCGGAGGGGCGCCGTCACTGGCCGGAGGGGCGCCGTCACTGGCTGCAAGAGTGCCGTTTCTGGCCGGAGTGCCGTCACTGGCCGGAGGGGCGCCGTCACTGGCCGGAGGAGCGCCGTCACTGGCCGGAGGAGCGCCGTCACTGGCCGGAGGAGCGCCGTCACTGGCCGAAGGGGCGCAGTCACTGACCGGAAGGGCGCCGTCTGGCCAGATGGGCGCCGTCACTGGCCGGAGGGGCGCCGTCACTGACCGGAAGGGCGCCGTCTCTGGCCAGATGGGCGCCGTCACTGACCGGAAGTGCGCCGTCTCTGGCCAGATGGGCGCCGTCACTGGCCGGAGGGGGTGGCCGGTGGGGGCACCGTCACTGGCCGTAAGAGCGCCGTTACTGGCCGGGGGAGCGTCCTCACTGGCCGGAGGGGCGCCAGCTTTGCATGGGAGCCTCGGGTCCAAAGAAGCAGGACATGCCCTGAATGCCCGTATGCTCGGTACGCCATTGCACAGAACAGAGGAAGTACACACCTGTGTTCCGGACACGTCCGTCCGACGCAGGACGAACAGGCACAGTGGTGGGCGCAAAGCAAGAATCACGTGGAAGTTTAAAGGATAGGGCGCAAAGTAGGACACAAACTGGGGGAATGGTAAGGTGCACGGCAAGGTGGGGGCCAACAGGAGGGATTGCAACGTAAATAACTACAGATAACGAAGGAAAGACAAGATAAAAAGAAAGATAAAATCACAGAAAGTTTAGACACGCATCCTAGCATGGCCCATCATGAAAATGATGAGGGTATGCAAAAAAAAACAAAAAAACAATGCATAACGAGTTAACGAAAAACAAGGCTCGATATGAGACAGGTTGCATATCAACATATATTAGCGTCGCGATAGAACTTCAAAACCAGTGTCTGCCGTTCCCGCACATTTTAGACAGGTAAATGAAAACAATGAACAATGCTGTTGAACATCTGAACAGAGTACTTCAGTTTTGAGGGATCGACGATAATGCTTCATCACCTGAAAAGGTCAGTGGGATAACGGGTCAACGGGTTACAAGGTCGATCATCGATGATCCTCTAGTGAAAGGAGACTGGTCTCCGACGATTCCACCAAACACGTGATCGGGATCACTGCTGTCCATCGCTTCGAGTTGTTTTCACTCCGATTTTAAAACCAATATCTCCTAAAAATTGTATTTGGTTGTGTTGCAATCTTGCTATAAAATTGATATTAAATCAGGGTCCAACAGCAAGAGGAATATGCGTTGCATTGTAAATCCTCATAAAATGTTATGCCCGTAACGACAAAAGATAGTAATCACAAGCAACATCACATTGTTATGGCAAAGCACGCCCGCCACCACATGACTGGAGTCGATCTCCCAACGCGCGACTACTGCCGAAAACATACAAAAATACTGCTGGCCTCCGAAATTGTACGCATTGTGCATCGTACGCATTCTGCTTCTGGTTCCGGACGTCAGCATATATGCGATTACAATGAAGAATGATTATCATCTTGGTTAAGTTAAAAAAGTGGCCAATAAATACTGGGCTGCCTGCTCCCACTTGGTCTCTTCCGGCCATCTTCCCCAGCTGGAAACTTCATAATCAGACCGGAAGTGGCGCTGTCTGTTCGCGCTCAGAAGCTACTGCTCATCCTTGGCTCCGTGCTTCAAGATGCGCGTGAACTCCACGTAGTCGAACATCCCGTTATTGATGGGCGCTTCCTTGTACATATCATCCACCTGTCGAAAACGGCAAGTTGGTTAGTCTGTAAACCTCGGCATACTATGAATTACATAATGGTTACTCAGCTGCGAGGTTTTTGGAGTCGGTAAAACGCTACGCCCGTCTTTTGGATAGAAACTTTCGCGAGAAGCATCATGCGTAGCAAAAATAAAATGTCATTGCTGATGTATTTTCAACAATTAATCAAACAAAATTGCTGGCTAATAAAGCTGTGCGATAACTGTTGTGATAATGATACTGATGCTAATGGTGATGGGAGTTTTTGGGCGCGCCGACGGCTCAGGTCATTTGGTGCCCACACGAATCAGAAGCGGTTCTCACATCCTCCTGGCTGAAGCGGTCGCCCATGGTGGTGAGGATCTCGCGCAGGAGCTCCTCTGTGACGAGGCCCGTACTGTCCTCGTCGAAACAGCCGAACGCGTTCTTGATGACCTCCTCGGGGTCGGTGCCCTGCAGCCGCTCACCGAACAGCGTCAGGAACATGGTGAAGTTGATCGGGCCGGGCGCCTCGCCCATCATACCCTCCAGGTACTCGTCGGTCGGGTCCTTGCCTGGCGGGGGACGACAGATGGAAAGGTCAGACTATGGGACAACGGACACAGAAGACACATGAGATTAAGTCTGCAGGTATACAATTAATGCGGATGGCTCAGTGCGAACGCACCAACAGATGATAGGCCGCCTGCTATCCTCGTCCTCTACGCTATGAAAAAGGAAAGATAAAGTGCAGTTCATACTTTAGCTTGTTGAGCACTGATGCATCCTCCTCCAGAACAGTATTCAGTGATTTTAATCACGCACAAAGCCATCCAACAAAGCACAAATATGACAACGAAGTAGAACGAAGATTGCTAGTGAGCAGCGAGCCAAACGAACCGAGCGAGGCAAGCATGTCGTGAAGATCCTCCTTGTCGACGAAGCCGTCGCGGTTCTGGTCGATCATGTTGAAGGCCTCTTTGAACTCCTGGATCTGATCCTGGCCGAACATGGCGAACACATTGGAGGTGGCACGCTGGGCGCGCTTCTTGGTGACTCCCCGGCGGGTGGCGGCACGGCGGGAAGACATGGCTGCAGACCTGAGAACATACACAGCTGACCGATGATACGCAGCAAGACTTGACTTGTAACAGGTTTATTCAACAGACTTGACATAATTGGGTCGACACGTCTGGTACCGGTAACGGTTGGGGTTTGCTGCTGGCCCGTATTCAAGTGAGATGCAAGTTGTATACATACACAAAGCTCACCTTTCACCTTATTCGATGTTGACATGAATGTGGCTAATTGAAGAGGGTATAAGTTCCTTTTTATTTAAATTTGACAATTTGGGATAATGGTCAAAATGTCAAATAAGGTAAAAGGTCACTGGCATTCTTAACTTGCAGATCAAAGACTGTTTTTTTGTCTATCATTTGCATAAATTGTTACATAGTGCTAACAGTTTATTTTGAGGTACAAGGCATTACAATTTTCCATAAGCCCAGTTGAGGTCATCTGAGGTCACCAACACTGTTTTGTCAATAACTCTTGACAGAATGAAGCTAGTGAAGTGAAACCGGCACCAATGTGTTTGTCTCGTTGAGGCACGTCTCCCAACATGCAACAAGACCTACTTGGGTCCCCTTTTTTTCTCTTTTTTTCTAGCCGCCACCCATTAATAGGTGACCAGGAGTGCCCCCACCCTCGATCCCAACGACGCACGACACCTTTCATTAACACCAGAGAACAAAAGAGAAAATGTCGCGGCACTCCCAGCTAAGAAATGGAAACAAACTTAAAAAGCATATGAGGAGAGGTAGTTTGGGTGTTAGATGTGGTGATATAAAAGAAGGCGGAAAGTAGTCATTGCTGAAAACAGCAAATAACTGCCCCCCCCCCCCCCCCCCCAACTACGCCCAAGGATTCCATATTCATTTACGCTGTTATAAAGGGGATATCAGTCATACAGGGCGTAGGACAAAGTCTGGTCAATTTTCGAGCATTTCTTGCTGGTTCTTCGTGAACCCCACTCAGCTAAGCGAAGCTTGTTGCCGAGTAGGGTTCCCGAAGCCAGCGCCATTGAATGGGTACACATATACACATGCACAATATACACATACACACATACACATACACATATACACATACACACATACACATATACACATATACACATACACAAATACACATACACACATACACATACACATATACATATACACATACACATACACATACACATATACACATACACAGACACATATACACATACACATATACACATACACTTATACACATACATACATATATACATACAACATACATAGTACATACACACACATACACACATACATACACATACACATACACACATACACACGTACACACGTACACACATACACATACACACATATACACATACACATATACACATACACATATACACATACACATATACACATACACATATACACATACACATATACACATACACATATACACATACACATATACACATACACATATACACATACACATACACATATACACATACACATATACACATATACACATACACATATACACATACACATATACACATATACACATACACATATACACATACACATATACACATACACATCACATATACACATACACATATACACATACACATATACACATATACACATACACATATACAACATACATATACACATATACACATACACATATACATATACACATACACATATACACATACAAATATACACATACACATATACAACATACACATACACATATACACATACACATATACACATACACATATACACATACACATATACACATACACATATACACATGCACATACATGTGTATGCTTCTTACATATTGTAAGAATTAACAAAATGTTTGCGAACAATACTTTGTATAATAGTCTTAGATGTTGGAATATCGTTTAAGTTTGGAAATTTAGGGGCTATGATATTATTCCATAGCTTAGGGCCAAGGCAACTGGTGATGAATAATCGATAATTGCGGTTTGAGAATGGTTGCTTTAAATGTTTGGTTTGCCTTCTGTGAGGACTATTGGCTTCATGAATTTCATATATTTTGTCAAAAGCTATTGATAGCTATTGAAGTTTAGTTATGAACTTTTGCATCACAATGATCATCTGTGATTTTGCTATATCGGCCAACTTCAATATGTTATATTGTTTGAAAATTGGCTCTGAACTATGTGGGGGGTATACATATTCAATCAGTCTCACAGCCCTCTTTTGTAAAATCACTAGCTTATCAAGCTGAGAATTATAGTTACTACCCCAAATCATGCAACAATAATTCAGATAGGGAAGAATTAGACC